>JAPKLY010000213.1:74290-149427 GCA_026898435.1 Prunella vulgaris | reverse complement strand
GCATCGTACAATACCCTCTTGTCTCTACACAAAGAGCGTGCTCGACCAGCAGAGTCGGGGCCCTATCTGGAGCGCACTGTGACCCTCTTTAACCACTTCTGAATTAGGCGATTTCAGCTAGACTGCGAACTTCTTAATAAAAGCCCGTCTATAACATTCATAATCTGTTCTGAAACAAAAAACACATTCATATCTTTTACAAAAAGTACACTTGCATCCTCTATTACAACATCCCTTATTACAAAATCTCTTCTACTGATAAAATTTATTTAAGTGAGCAGCATTCCACGTGTATGAAGATGGTACCCCATCCAAATCCTCCAATTCGCAAGTCCCGTTCGACCAACTCCGCGTAACACAGAATGGTCCTTCCCAGCCTGGTCCAAAAGTTCCGGATGGAGTAGATAAGATCTTTCGCAGTACTAGATCTCCTTCCTGAAAACTTCTGGTCCTGACTCGCGAATTGTAGTATCGGGTAGCGCATTGCTTATATGCTGCATTGCGTACCTCTGCCGCTGTCCGTTTTTCTTCCAAGAAATCTTTTTCGACTGCAACGGCTTCATCATTTCCTTTCTCTTCGTACATGCGAACCCGCCACGTTGGATTTTGCAATTCCACTGGTACCATTGCTTCAACGCCGTACGCCATTGCGAATGGAGTTTCGCCTGTGCTTGTCCGGAATGACGTACGGTATGACCACAGCACTTCCGGGAGTTCCTCTGACCAGCTTCCTTTCTTTTCTGTCAGGCGAAATTTCAATGTCCGCTTAATGATTTTATTGATAGCTTCAACCTGACCATTGGACTGTGGATGATACGGGGTTGAGTAATACTTCTTGATTCCCCAAGTATTACAGAACTCCCGAACTTTCTTCCCATCAAACTGCTGCCCATTGTCCGTTACGATCGATCGAGGTAAACCGAATCGGCAAATCAGGTTTTTCCAAATAAAGTTGATCATTTTTTCCTGAGTAACCATCACCAGCGATTCGGCTTCGGCCCATTTAGTAAAGTAATCCACAGCAACCACTGTGAATTTCACGCTCCCTTTCCCAGGTGGGAATGGCCCGATGATGTCGATACCCCACTTGGCGAATGGCCAGGGGCCATAGACAGCTTTCATCTCTTGTGGAGGAATATGAATGTTGGGGGCGAATATTTGACATTTGCGACACTTCTTCGCAAATGAAATGGCGTCTTCCTTTAAAGTCGGCCAATAATATCCCTGTCTCATGGTTTTGTGCGCCAATGCTCGTCCTGCCACATGACTTCTGCATATTCCCTCGTGGATTTCGTCGAGAATTTCCCATCCCCGCTTCCGCAAAACGCATTTGAGTAGGGGTGATGAGAATTCTCTTTTGTACAACTGGCCATCAATCAATACGTAACGTGCTGCTTGCTTGACCAGACGAACCGCCGCCCAAAAATCAGCGGGCCGTTCTCCTGTTGTCAGGTACTTCCTCAGATCTTTCCTCTAGTCGTCATCTTCCTCCTCTAACTCCTGCCCCCCATTCAACGTTTGATTTATCTGATAATCAAGGGTGAAGGGTTATTGAGTTTGGTGATGACGACTTCGGTTATCTCCGTTGCCCCCTGGCTAGATGCTAACCGGGCTAAGGCGTCTGCTTGAGTGTTCTCGAGTTGAGGTATTTGTTCAATGTCTGCTTGCTGAAACATTGATATCAGATGAGCCACTATCTTCTGGTATAAAATCATGTGTTCGTCTTTGGCTTCGAATTCTCCTCGAACTTGAGAAATGATGAGTTGTGAATCGTCAAAAATCTGTATTCTCTTAACCCCGATAGCCAATGCAAGTCTGAGTCCAGCAATCAAGGTTTCGTACTCAGCTTCATTGTTGGTTGCCAGGAAAGCGAATCTTATCGCTGACGTGAACACCTGTTGGTCAGGGCTTATTAACACCACACCCGCTCCTGATGCCAAGTTGGTGGACGAACCATCCACGTACATGTGCCACGGTCGTTCGAGATCTCTGGTCAGTTCTGATGGATAAGTCAGTTCTACAATGAAGTCTGCCAGAGCTTGTCCTTTTATCGCCGTTCTTGTTGCGTACGTGATGCTAAATTGGCTAATCTCCAACGACCATTTTAGTAATCTTCCTGCTGTATCAGGGCGATGTAGAATTTGCCATAGGGGGAACGCTGTAAGTACTCCCACCTGGTGGTCGTAGAAGTACGGGCGTAATTTGCGTGTGCTCATGACCAGCGCATATGCCAGTTTCTCCGTTGGAGAATATCGCACCTCAGCTTCATGTAGGGCCTGGCTGACATAATAGATCAGAGAATGGAATTTCCCTTCGGCCCGTACCAGTACCGAACTTATTGCTACCTCAGATGCTGCGAGGTAGAGATTTTTCTCCTGGAATGGGCTTAGATAAAATTTGTGTATTGCCAAGATATTCCTTGATTTCTTCAAAAGCTATCTGGCAATCTCTGGTCCACACAAATTTATCTTTCTTCTTCTTTATGGCTTCGAAGAAGGGTCGGCATTTATCTCCGGAACGTGAGATGAAAAGATTTAATGCGGCCAGACATCCTGTGAGGCGTTGAACCTTCCGAACCGAATCAGGAGCCTTCATGTCAATTATGGCTTGAACTTTGGTTGGATTCACCTCAATTCCGCGCTGACTGACCAGATGTCCTAAGAATTTTCCCGAGTGAATTCCAAAGCTGCTTTTCTTCGGGTTAAGTTTCATATTGTAAGCGCGGAGTATCTCGAATGTTTGACAAAGATGTTCAAGATGATCTTCTTTGTGTAAGCTCTTCACGACAATATCGTCCACATAAACTTCAATTGAGTGGCCGATATGTTCGTCGAACATCTTGTTTACCAATCGTTGATAAGTGGCTCCAGCATTGATCAAGCCAAATGGCATTCTATCCCAACAATAAAGATTTTTGTTGGTATAAAATGCGGTGTGCTCTCGATCATCCGGATGCAGTGGAATCTGGTGATACCCCGCAAATGCATCCATGAAGGTCATGAGTTCGTGCCCTGCTGTATTATCAACCAGATGATCAATGTGAGGAAGCGGAAAGTTGTCCTTTGGACAGGCATTGTTCAGATCAGTAAAGTCGATGCAGAGTCTCCACGTGCCATTGGGTTTACGAACAAGGACGGGGTTCGTAACCCATTGTGGACACAAGGCTTCGTGTATCAACTTGTTGTCCAGTAGCTTCTTGACCTCCGTTGTCAACGCCTCATACTTGTCAAGCCCAAATTTTCGTCTTTTTTTACGAACCGGTTGGCGTGCCGGGTCAATATTAAGTCGATGACAGGCATGTTCGGTTAGAATACCTGTCATATCTGAATGAGACCATACGAAAATGTCCAGGTTATTCTTCAAGAAAGTTATCATTTTTGTC
This sequence comes from Prunella vulgaris, assembly GCA_026898435.1. Lineage (NCBI taxonomy): Eukaryota > Viridiplantae > Streptophyta > Magnoliopsida > Lamiales > Lamiaceae > Prunella > Prunella vulgaris. The sequence goes on along the minus strand of JAPKLY010000213.1, from coordinate 146,045 downwards.
CGGTACGGCTCTTGCAATTCTGACCCGATGAAGAGTTCTAGATCTTCTTTATCTGGATAAGCTCGAATAGATGTCAACTCTTCCATCGGTGTGGCACGTTTTTGCTTTTCTTTCCACCTCGGATCTAGTATGGGTCCGCCCATGTTTAGTTCATCTTCAACTTCCATTGGTTCACTTTCAAGTCTAGGTTTGAAATCTTGACTGAGTTGGCATTCCTCTGGGTGTACGCCCTCTAGATGCCTCTCAGACTTTGATTCCCCTAAAGCTTGTACAGGTTCGGAATCTTGGCTGAATAAGCATTCCTCTGGGCGTATGCCCTCGAAACGCCCTTCAGTCTCTGATTCCCCTGTAATTCGGATAGGTTTGAAATCTTGACCGGGTAGGTATTCATCTGGGTGTATTCCCTCTTGATGCCCCCCATTCTCTGATTTCCCTATCTCTTGTGTAACAGGATTGGATGTGCTCGCTGATATATGAACTGCATCATCTATCTCCATTGGTTCCGTTTCTGCTTGAGAAGCACGCAATGCTTTTGATTCCGGTTTATTGCATGGGGGAGGGTTTCCAATCATGTATACATAAGTGACCGATGGTGCATTCTGAAGTAGACATTCTCGGGCTTTCTTCTGATCGCCCTTTATAGTGCCAGCTCCGTTTGGTGTCAGAAATTTTATACAATAGTAGTAAGTCGAACACACAGCTTTAAATTCCTGTAAAAAGGGTCGACCAAGAAACCCATTGTAGGAGGATGACTGGTCTACAATGAGAAAATCTACTTGCCTCGTCATCCTCATATTGGGGTCGTCGACTGATACAAGTTCAACAGATAGACGTATAGTGCCTAGGGGAATAGTAACTGCATTCCCGAATCCTATAATTCTATGATTACAAGGCTCAATATAGGATTCGTAGTCCCCTATCTGGTCTAAAGTAGTCTTGAACAAAATGTTCGTATATGCTCCAGTATCGACCAGCAACCTGTGAACTCGTGCATTCATGATGTTTGCGCTAATGACCAGTGAATCATTGTGTGGGGTCAGGATTCCTTCCAAGTCTTTCTGTGAGAAAGTTAGCTCTGGAGTGGGCTTGGTAGTGGGTCCTACCTCAGTTTCCTTGATCTGGTCAATAGCGCGTAGTTCTGCCTTCCTCTGCCTCTTCGACGGAGGTGGCCGTCCATCTGTACATCCGCCGGCACGACCAGCCTCTGGTTCTAAAACAAAAATGTCCCGTACTGGGCCTGGTGGGGGGAGTAGGGCTTGCTGTTCTCGCCGGTGTCTTGGTCCGGCTTCTTCTCCATCTTCGTCCTGATTCTTATTGTCTTCTCCGTTTGTCCTTTGCTCGGGCACACGTGGTCTTTTTCCTGGGGCTCGCTTTACGATTTCTGACAACTTGCCCTCTTCATAAAACCTCCATAACTGTTTCAACAAATCCTGGCATTCACTGATGAAATGCCCTGTCGCCTGATGATAGGCGCAATACTTGTGCCGGTTAGTTCTCCATGGATTCACCTTGAGCTTTCTTGCCGGTGGCAACTCCCCAGTTTCTTTAACCGCATTGAAAAGTTGGTCAATAGATACTGTCATCACTTGGTTCAATTTTTCCGCCAACTCATTTCCCTCAAATGACTTCAAATTCTTAGGGGTTCGGTATCGTCCCCCGCTTCCCTTAACTGGTGCTGCTGCCTTCGGTGCTACCTCAATTTCTACCAATGACTTCTTCAACGCTTCTTGCATGGCTACATATTTCCTGGCCTTATTTCGAAACTCCGAGTAAGTTGTCAGACAGGCGAGCTGCATCTCTTTCCACAGATTTGAGCCTTTTTTCAAACCTGCCATTGCAGTAATTACCTTTGTATATTCGCTAACTGGCTCTCCCTCTAGCAAAATCTTATCGAACCGTTCGAGGAATCGTTGATCTGATTCTTCCGGTTCCTAGGTAAGATTTGCCAATCTGTGCTTCTGGGTGAAGCAAGATGCTGCTCCAGAAAAGTGTAGCAGAAATTCTCGGCTTAACTGTATGAAGGAAGTAATCGATGCCGGAGGCATCGCAGTAAACCATCAGTGCGCGTGACCTCCCAGTGTAAGAGGAAAATTCCTACACTGGGTGGCATCCGATGCTCCCATTGAGATCATGTAGTCCGTAAACTTGGACACATGCACCTTCGGGTCCGATGTTCCTTCGTACAGTTTAGTAGTTGGAAATTGGATCTTCGGTTGAACAGGCGCCGAGAGTATCGCTGCTGATAGGGGTGAAACTGGGATTTGTATCGCTGGGATGCCCTCTGGATGCTGTAAGACCTTGTCCTGAAGGTCTTCGATTGCTTTCCTCGTTGATTGTAGGATTTCATCTGAGGCCTCAGCACCTCGACGGGGTACCCGTTCCTCTCGCTCGAGGCGAGGGGAGCCGGATATCCGGTCACTCGGGTGCGACCTGGCTGGAATCATACTGGCTTTATGTACACCTTCAGGTCCTAGTCTCTCCGTTACTGGCCAACGTAGTCTTTCATGAACAGTTCGTTTCTTTCTTTGACCCTCCATTGGTACTCTGCTAATTCTTCCTCGGTCTACGTCTGGAGCTCCACTACGAGATCGATAGGTCGTTGCTGGCAGGTCTTGCGACCTATACTCCTGTTGTTCAGCTGGTCTGCTCTGTGGAGTGCCATGGCTTGACTCGTCCATCATGCTTCGTGCTCTTTCTCTTTGCAGGCCTAAACGATTTACTCCCTGCGGGCCTAGACGATCCTCCAATCTTGGCCTAAGACGATCGGTCACCTTCTGTTTTCCTCGCTCCTCCCGTCTCCTTCGTTGTTCGCCGTCAGCCTCGGTCTCTGGAAAACACTGATCGACCCGTTGAAGAACGGGCCTCTGATCAGGTTGAGTACCAGAGGGACCGGCTGCACCCTGTTTCTGCTCTTTTAAGGCCCTGCAAAGTGCTGTCACTCACGAAATGTCTTCTGGGTTTTGTAGGAATGAGAGCAATTCGGATAACCCCTGCATATAGTTTTGCCTGACTTGGGCTGCCGGGACCCCAGTTGGTTCAACTTGGTGTTGAGTTCCTATTGCACCTTGAACTGCTGTGGAATGTTCAGGTGCCGAGGTTCTCTGATTAGGTTGGTTATTATTCCTCCCATGAGACATCATCCTTGATTGGGAAACTTCCCTTGACATTTTACGTAATGTCACCTCCTCCGTGCAAAGCAGGTTAAGTTATTATGTAGCCGAACACTCCAAGAGGCGAGCAGCTGGAAAGAGGCGACCAGCAGTTCAGGCGAGCAGCTGAGTTGGTGGGCTAGCCGAGCAGGTGAAATAGGCGACCAGGTGGGGCAGGCGACCAGGTGAAGAAACAGGCGACCAGGTGAGTTTTCTTCAGTCTTCAAGCGATCAAGTGTGTATCTCCAAGTATTCAAGCGAGCAGGTGTGTATCTTCAAACATTCAAGCGAGCAGGAACACACCTTCAAGCGGAGGTTCGGCCCTTCCTCTAGCGCCAAATTGTTAATGAAATTGTTGCAACAGAAGTGGTTATGTGTCTAACGAATGCGATTTCACTAACAATCGGTCAAGAACAGTTAAATGGAACTACAACTTGCTTGATTACGTGAAGATTTTGGCAGAGCTTCGCAGAGGCTAAGAATACTTGCATTATTATGAAAATGGTGCCCTATTTATAGGCAAATACATAAGCAGGTGGTGGCACACACTTTGCCACGCTTATCCTGGAGCTTACGCGTGTCCTTAACCGCCTAAACAAGATAATTACACAAGAAAATTGGCTGAAAATAATGAAAATGTAATTTGGGCGATCTTCTTCAAATCAGGCGAGCAGCACTTGAACCCTGGCGATCAGCACCTTTGGCGAGCAGGTGAGCTGCTCGCCAGTTATGAGATTTACAAGGTCTGCTCGCCTATTATAAGTAAATAGGCGAGCAGGTGGGCTAGGCAGGGGGTGGGGCGAGCAGCTCAGCTGCTCGCCTCTTCCTCTTGACATTGCTGCTTGGCCATTTCTTGCTTGTTTGACAATTTTTCTTTCCTTGTGTTGATCTTCTTGAACTTTGTTCATAATCATCATCTTTGATTAGTTGTTTTAGGACACGTCATCTAATATTCCGCTGATTACTTCTTTAATCACCTGGATTAGATTATTGCATTAACAACTATGTCAATAAATAAAAGTCAAGGACAATCGTTTTATCATGTTAGAGTATTTCTTAAGAAACCAGTTTTAGCCATGACCAGCTTTATGTCGCATTTTCGAGGGTTACCAGTCGACGTGGTTTGACGATTATGTTGTGTAATAATGACAGTTCTAAACATAATACAAAAAAAAATGTTGTATTTCAAGAAGTGTTCCAAAATTTTTAGATTTTTTGAATTATTTTATGATTTGGTTTTTTTCCTACATTGTTTTTCTTTTAAACTTTGAATGTTATTTTATTTAACAAATGGTTGTTGTCGTTTTAATTTTATTTAGGAAAATAAAACAAGCTGCTACACGCATGTTTAAAAAAAAGGGAATCACTTGTGCTTAATAAGTATTGTTTTAAAAAAAATTATGAAATGGTAATGGGAAAATTTAAGTTTTCAGATATTTTTGCAGTTGAACTTTGAGGATGACAATAAATGTTAAAAAAATTATTTTTACTAATATATTTTTTATTAAAAAAAATTTGTTAAGTTATCAATTAATATCTAAAAGATTAATTATAATATACCAATTAAAGTGATACTAAAAGTATATAATAATCCGTCCATCCAAAAGTCGTTTATCCCTTTGATTTTGTCAATATTTTTTAATGTGATAGTTATTTATTAGTATTTATAAAATGATAAAGTGATTTTTGATTGAGTGTTTAGAAGTCCATATTGTTTTATTATTGAAGTATATGAATTTTTTTTTGTGTAAAAATAATGTCATGATATGTAATTTGAAAATGTTTGAGAGGGATAGTGGAAAATGTTGTAATTTCTTCATGCATTTTATGGAAATGGGTAAATAAGTTTGGGACGGGCCTTTTTGAAAAAAAGAGGTAAATAACTTTGGAATGTATGGAGTATTAAATTAATTTAAATATGTAAAAACTAATAACTTCCGTGCAACGCACGGATTGGTAAAACACTAGTTAGCGAAAAAGATAGCAGTGAAACATTAGCGAAAATGGGAGTAGCCATCACCAAAAAGAATGTAAGGGTACGACCGACAATTCCTTTTTTTAAATTTATTTTTAGAAAGATTTCTACCGTAGAAATTTTTACGCAAGTGTAGCTCAATAATTATTATATATAATGAGAATAAATTAAGTATATAGCATTGTTTTTTTTTCCTAACTAAGGTAATCATCAACCCCATTTGATTACCTACATCCCACCTTATAATCATCCTCCTCAATCAATCTCTCATATCACAACCAACACAATACTTTTTTGTCTACTTTTTCAAAATTAGAGCACAATATTAATGATGTAACGACCATGAACATAGACTCTCATTCAATATATGTAAGGGTAAAGGAGGAAAATAAAATTTCATTCCCATTTTCATTGAAGAATTTGAAACAAATGCCCCCTAAGTTATACACTTTTAACAAAATATTAATTTAAACATTTATTTATTTATATGTTATTATTTTATTTAAAAATTGTATTTTTTAAATCACGAAAATCTCATAAGTATAAAATTCTCTAGAACAGAAGAAGTACATTTTATGGGTCGTGTGAATATTTTGTTCATTTGAACTACTAAATAAAGAGTATTTTAAAATAAAATAATTATATTTTATTTTTTCTTAAATGTAATTTTTTTATAAAAGATCTCAATTAAAAAATTGTGAAAGTTAAGATGGAACATAGTATATTATTGTGAATAAAAATATATTATCTTAAAATTCTTTATGGTATCGACTTTTCAAGCTCAAATACTAATGGTAATTTAGATATTATAATATTTAAATAAATAACATAAGTTTTTTTTATTAAAGTGTATTGATCAGTTTAAGTAAATAAAATTAAAAATTTATTGTTATATATAATTATTAGTATAAATATAATATAATTTAAAAAATATAAAAAATAATAGTGAGATGAAAAAATAAAATTAAAATAAAAAATTGATATAAATTTCATTACTAAAATAATGAAACATGTATACTTAATTTTATTCTTTAAGGCTACGTTTACTTTAGGTTATAAAGGTCAATTTGTTAAATAATATAGATTTATAATATATTTACTTTGATGATTTATTATTTCAGGTTATATGACCGACTCGAGACAAGTGCTTGCTAATACTCATAAATAAACCCGCCCCAATGTGGTGTTTTAAGTTATCACACTCAGGGACGCTTGGTATAAAATTTCTTAATGGTTATTTATATATATATATATATATATATATATATATATATATATATATAAAGTAATTATAGTAGGTAATGAGACCAAAATATTAATTTTCCTCCTAAATAAGGTAATCATTACCCCAATTTGATTACCCTCATCTCATCCTATAATCATCCTCCTCAATCAATCCACCTATGACAATCAACAACTTTCTTTTTTGTATACTTATTCCAAAATTGGAGCACAACATTAATGATATAACCACCATGAACATAAACTCTTATTGAACATATATAAGGGTAAAAAAGGAAAATAAAATTTCATTTTCATTACCATTGAGAAATTTGAAACAAGCGCTCCCTCACTATTGCTAAATTGATTCTTCCTATTTTACCCCGATTACAACAATAAATTATACATTTCCTCGCTCAATTAAACCTACTCCCTTCGTCCACCAATTTTTTTCCCATTTGTGAAGTGGCACGGAATTTAATGAAAATTAATATTATATTGAAATGATAGATAAAGTAATGAGAAAGTGGAGGTATTATGGGGCCCAAACTTTTAATTGTGAGTATGGATTGTTTCCAAATAAGGAAATAGAAAAAAAAATTGTGAACAAACCAAAAAGGAAAGTGAAAAATAATTTGGTGACCATGGGGAGTACTTGGTTCTCCAATCTTTTTGTAAGAAAAGGGCACTTATGTACTTTATAAACATACTAGTATTTTTATCCGTGCGATGCACGATCTATAATAATCAATTATTTTATAATATGCATGAATTTAAATTTATAATGTCAAATATTAATTCTCCTATATCCTACTCTTTATATTTCAAAAGATATTGCACAATTCACTACTCATTATTCACAAAAATCTATAATACATCACATTCAACTAATAATTACACACAAATACATCTTTCTTTTATTTCGTCACTTAAATTGAACAATTTACCCTCATTAAAAACTATTTTATCCATTTAAATATAAGTTAACTCATGTACACAAATTTTAAAAAAATTCAAATAATTTCATATTGGTATATTTTAAAGCACTATTTTTTTGAATTGGTACAAAATTTTTATATTATAGAGTAAATGTGAGTTAAATAATAGATTTAATTTTTAACATATTGTATCAATTTAAAAATAGTGCTTTAAAATGAATTATTTTGTAACTGTCCCAAAATTTAACTACACAATATCTTTTAGGACAGAGAGAGTGCAGAATAGAATTTTTGCATATGTCATGATGTGATTAAATTTGATGGTGTATCAAATTTTATGTGTAAATTAACTACTTTTTTTTTATTAATTTTTGCTTATATATATGAGTATATAACTATATATATATGTACATACATTTTAATTTGTAAAGAATATTAATTTAGTTAATCAACAGATTTTGAAAATTCTTCTTGCGACTATCTATTTAAAAAAAATAGTTTGATCAGTCAAATAAAAATTATCTTATATTAAATATTACAATATTTATAACAAAAATAATTTTAAAATAATTTTCTATACAACATTACTTTAGAATTATTAATGTCATATAAAACTTTATTAATATATCTTTTAAAATTCTTACTTTCTATTATATTATGAACATATTATATAACATGAATTTTAATTCTTAATATTTTGTGTAATATGCATGAATTCACTTCGTTTTAAAATAGGTGATTTGTGAGTTGATTTCACACATGGGACAAAACTCCACTTTACTATTTAAATTGTATATTTTTTAAATATTACATTAAATCTATGTCTCATTTATAATATTATCTAATATAATGTATATTCATGTATAAGATAAAATTATAAAAATATATTTATCATTTATTATAGACCAATAGGGAGTTTAACTTGCTTAATCTTTTGGATCATTGAAAACTCATTCTTATTGTTCGAATCACTAACTAATTTCTTATGAGTTGTTTGTTGTCATGTCCAAATAGTGATACACACACATCTTTGTAAAAATAAAAAAAAATTATCTTAATTCGTCTACTTGAAGAAATACTAAATATGCATATGTACTTTGAAATAAAAAAAAGGTTTAAAAGGAGACATCAAACAAAAATTAAAATTATCAACTATTATTTAAATTACTTTATAGCTGCAGAATTATAAATGAGACGAATGAAAATAGAATTGAGAACTTTTATATTCAACACAAAGAAATAAAAAATTGGAGACTATGCTTCAATTAATTTTTTTTAAAAGATTTTACCTTTAAAGATTTTTTACATATTTACAGAGTAATGCCAATAAATTATCGTTAAATCAAACAATAAAATTTTCAATATTTTTCTTATTAATTTAAAAGAAAAAATTGATAATAAAATTAATTAACACTTTGGACAAAATAGTTTTTATTAGATAAGTATATAATTATATATATATATATATATAAATAATATAATTTATATAATATTAAAAAATTAAAAAATATAATGTAAGTGTAAGGAATTGAACATTGTACCTTATAACAAAAAATAAAATTTAAACAACATTTGCTATATGATATGAAGTAATATATAAATAATTTTAAAATAAAAAAAAGAAAAAAATGAGAAAATTGGGCCAAGATTTCATTAATGGCCCATGAGACCTAAAATTTCAGAAACCCACTTATCCACGTTGTACCATCTATTATGCTCTTCCTCCACCTCAACCGCCACCCACGCACACAGTCGCAGCCTCTCCGCGCTGCCACACGCCACGCTTTCAACCAAGGTATAATTGAATCTGGATTCATTTGGTTCGTAAGATAAAAATATCTATTCATTAAAAATATGCATATTTTTTATGGATAGATATTTTTATCTTACGAACCAAATGAGCCCGATTATATTTCATCAAGGTTTCAAAATTATTTTTTGCAAGTGTGGGCTAAATATTTTTTTTCAAACGGTGTGCGAATTTGTGACTTAAAAATTAGGCGAATGAAAAAAAAAAAAAAAAGATGTCTTAAAGTTGACTGTTCACTCGCTACGGTAGGAAGTGCAAGTCACGATTATACTGTTGTTGAGCGAGTGCTTGTTCACTCGCCATCGACCTTGTACTGCTGCTTTTATATATTTATAGATTGGTTTCTTATTATTATTTTCATTATTAATAAATTAGTTTAATAGTTAAAATAAACAACATGAATTTATTTCAGATTTTCAGTTCACTGTTAAATTAATAATGTCTACCTAGCCAAGTAAACACACCCTAATAAACTCTAAAAAGTGATACTACTATATTTAAAAGTGATACTACTATATCTTAGATTATTCGGGTTGTATCCGGATTGTTTAATCTAGATCGGGTCAAGTTGAAATTCCTTTCTCATACTATTTCAGACACAGTCGATTAGAAGAAGAGCATTTTTAGGGTTTTTTATTTTTTGGTTTCAACCAGGAATTCAATGGAAACAATAGAGGAGAAGAACAAATACAGCATAATTGTTCCAACCTACAACGAACGTCTCAACATTGCTCTCATTGTTTACCTCATTTTCAAGCATCTCCCGTGAGTCTCTCTCTCTCTCTCTCTCTCTGGATATATATGTGTTTGTGTGTGCATCGATGTTATGTGTTTCTCCTTCGATTTTTTATATTTTTAGTTGAAACGTCCCAGGAATTTCCTCGGATTGTGGAAGGCGGCAAAGTTTTGGATTGGATCTTAGAAATCTTGGTGAATAAGTGATGATCACTCTGTTAGAATCGGAATATTGGCCAAAATAAAACTGATTTTTTTTTAAATTTATATTGGTAGGACTGATTTGGATATGAAGTAGTATGTTTCTCTGGATTTTGTGGGCGTTTTCTAGATTTTCTGTTGGAATTGGTCTTTGATAGTTTAGAATTAGTGTTTTATTGTGTTTTCCTGGCCTTAGAGAATGAAAATGCTCCAAGTCAGTGATCATATCGATTCTTGTGGATGCTTTGACTATCTAATTATGACAAGATGAGTTGAAAATGATTATTTGGAAACCTGGGTTTCATTTGTTATCTCCCAAGTAGCTGTTGTTTGGAATTTAGGGACTTTGAGATTCAGTTCATCTTTTGTTGTAGCTGGTGGTTGCTTTTATTATTATTGATATTTATATATATTGTCGCAAGTAGCTATTGTTTTGTTACACTTTCTTGCTTTTGGATCAGGAATGTGAATTTTGAAATAATTGTAGTGGATGATGGAAGTCCCGACGGAACTCAGGAGATAGTCAAACAGCTGCAGCAAGTATATGGGGAAGATCGTATCGTAAGTTTGAATATTTACCTTTTTACCGTGTATGTAGTTTATGATTTATTGCAGCCTTAGTTTTGATTGTGCATTCATGCTGCTCTCATTATGCAGTTGTTGAGACCTAGACCAAAGAAGCTTGGCTTAGGTATCATTTCATATCCTTGTGCTGAAAGGTGTTTGTGAAAATTCTCAAGTGTTATTCTTTTCTTAACAAAAATAAATTTCAGGGACTGCTTATATTCATGGTCTGAAGCATGCGACTGGAAATTTTGTTGTGATTATGGATGCTGATTTGTCACACCATGTAAGTTTGTCCTTTTAGATGCATATGAAGTGAAATTTTCTATCATGCTGCCTTGTGAAAACATAGTGTGATGACCTGTGTTCACTAACTCTCCTGAAGAATTGTTACTCCCCTCTGTCATGTTCTATTATATGAAAACGAGAAAACTACATCCAAATACAAAATTCAGACCCCTAGAGCAAATATTAACCTTTTTTAAAACTAGCAGATGTAATTAATGTGAACAAGTTTCAACAATAAAATATGTTTTCCCAGAGTTATCCAACTAAGATATCTTGGAAAATAGGAACTCTCTTTCGTTTGAACTTAAAAAAACTGTATTACGTCTGTTTAGTTCTCACTACAGTTACTTGTCCTGTTGTTTCTCTTTCTCATTGGCTAAGTTTCTTTCATGCTCTCTGCAGCCAAAATACCTACCGAGCTTTATCAAGTAAGTATTCTTTAAGTGAAGTACTGCATTTTCATGATGTTGACATCCAGACTAAGTGACAAATCTCGAGGTCAGGAAACAGATAGAGACAGGTGCAAGCATAGTTACTGGAACAAGATATGTTACAGGTGGTGGGGTGCATGGATGGACTTTGATGCGTAAATTGACCAGCAGGGGAGCAAACGTACTTGCACACACATTGCTCTGGCCAGGTGTGTCTGACTTGACTGGATCGTTCAGGTAATACACAACAGCAGTAATTTAGTTTCTTACCCTCAATTACCACCTTAACTTTGTGCTACTTGTTTGTTTCAAAGGCTTTACAAGAAATCTGTGCTTGAAGATATTATAAGTTCATGTGTGAGTAAGGGTTATGTTTTCCAGATGGAGATGATTGTTAGAGCCTCAAGAAAGGGTTACCACATTGAAGAGGTACTCAAAATTATTAGTATATCTATTTTGAATAAGCCGTCAACATTTGTTCTACCTTATTACTTCAGGGCTGACTATTTGTTTGGGGATATACGACATCTATCACTGTGTTTATAATCTGGAACAAAAGAAGGCATGTTAGCTTTGTACTATTAAAATAATCACACAAGAAACAAGTCCATTGATTCACTCAAATTTCAAATCAATACAAATTATACAATAAGTAATGAACAATTTTTTGGACTAGAAGACTGGTTCAAGACTACCTAGTTCTGATGGGGACCAATTATAGCTCAAAATTTAACACCAAATCTTACTTTTTTTCCAATTATTTCAAGATGGATTTGGAACTCGAGGTTCTTAAGACAAAAACATTCGCCTTGCTAAATTGCTGAAGAAGTCTCCTTTGCCTGTTAAATTTACATGGACATCCCATTCCATATTTATTGTTCTTATATCACTTTACTACCATTACTCCCTAAATTTTAAATGCCGTTCTGATATTCCATTCTCTTGCAAAGTTTTCAACCACAGGCTCAGGTTGATTGCTAGAGAAAACAGAATTTATTGTTGGAATTTTCCTATGGCATAGAATATTGATGTTGAGTGTTAACTCTTTTTCAAACAGACTCTTCACTTCATTTTTATTCTTCAGAGCAATATTGATATAGGTCGTCTTTACATTTTTCTGCATAGGTCTTACTTATATAGCCATAGGAAGTTCTTTCTGTAGCTTCTGCTGTATGTTGAGGTAGCATATTTGAAATAGGCTGCATTTGAAAAAAGTACCCAGTCTGAGGCACCTAATACATTTTAGTTCATGATTTTGTTTTACTTGGTCAGAATTGTTAAAACGCTAAGTTTGTTGTGGATAATCTAACCCCAAGTTTTCGTATGTTTAATCTGATTTGTGCTACTGGCCTTTTACCTTTTCCATAGGTTCCAATCACTTTTGTTGACAGAGTGTATGGAAGTTCAAAACTGGGAGGATCAGAAATAGTAGAGTATCTGAAGGGACTTTTGTACCTTCTGTTTACAACTTAAAATGGATTAGAAGCGGTCAAGCTCAATTCACATATTCACGAGCTGCAGAATGGCTGGCAAATACTTTAACCAAAGAAGAAACAAGCCTCTGTAATATTCTCTGTATCTGAAACCATTATAGCCACCTCTTACATGAGCTCGAAACTTTGATTTTTTAGTAGAATTTTTTATTTTTGATGGGGTTCAAATTTGTGCCACTCAATTCTGATGTGCGATAAAGTTTTCCATCCTACTTGTAGCGGATCTTAGATGCTTTCCTGACGAGAATTTGATTGCAAACGATATATGTTCTTATGTTGTTTGCCTCTTTGCACAAGTTCAGACCAAATGGATTATGCATTTCTACTGTGGAGTAAATTGCCCCCAAGTTTGTTATTGCTAGGTGATGAGCTATTTGCAACATTTTACACTCATCACATGCGCATACTTTTTTCTTTGTGTGTGCATAGCGTACTAGTGAAAAGGTTATTTTCAGCCACAATTTGATTTCTATACTTTTTTCGCAAAGTTATAAGTTTTTGAGCAAGTCTTTGTAACCATGTAACTCAAGGTTTATACTAGGTTTTTTTTCTTCTTTGGAGAGGACAAAATGATACTAGTTGTTATTATACATACATGCAGTTTCATCAAATTTTTACTGTCCCTGTCAGTGAAAAATGATATTTGTCTGTTTGTGACTTTTTAAGCATAATATGTCAACTTGTTAAAAACCCTTTGAGGGAGTATGTGTTAATGAAATATTATTATGTTAAAAAATACTCAAAATGCAAAAGTTATGGAAAAACTTCATCCTTATTTTGATTTTAATACCATCAATACTTACATTTCAAAGTTATCTTGTTGACTAAGTTAAGAATGAGACTTAACCTGAATTTTGACTTGAGGCTAGGACTAAATTCGGGATCCTAAACACAAGTTATCTTTTGAAATGGGAACTAATGGCTGACCCCAGAACTTGATAGTCCTAATATTGAATTAACACTTTTGTCCCCAGAATTCAGCTTAAAAAGTCCATATTATTTTGAATAATCATCTAAATTAGCATTTGAAAACACTGCAGATCTATTTGCTGTACACAAGTTTCTTTGGAATTTTCTCTTCATTAGAATTTTAATAATTTCTTATGGTGAAGAGGAGTGAGAAGAAGAGATGAACCTTTTAATTCCCCTTTCCTCTTTCTTGATTTTTTGATTGTTAATTTTTTTTGGAGGGTGAACGATTGTGAATTTGTTGTTGTTATCCATTGTAAACTTTCCGCCCGGTCGGTTTCATTGCCATTATATTAAATGAAGATTTAGAGGAGATTTTGATCTTTATACGATTTCTCCAAATTTATAATTAGATTTGCTCAACCATAGAAAGAGTGTATAAATAAATATAGTTAGTTGATTCCTCTTTTTCATTTTAATACTACATTTTTAAATATATGTACTGTATAGGTTTCTAATTTATATAAAGGCGGCCGCAACGGCCACGGAGGAACAACTATGAGGAAAATCGTGCCCTCTTATTTCCTTTAAAATTTGTACTATTGTTTTTTTTTTTTTATTATACAAGGACATATATTACACTTAATCATTTGAACTAAACATCAACAATCTTATTTAGTCCTAGTTATATTTTACAATTCAAACTTACATTTATTCCAAATAATTCAGCCGACCGGGTCCTTAAAGCAAATAGGGGCATAAAAAGATTTAAAACGTTTCTTTTTTACCATCAAATCAATACCTACATATCAAACGTTTAGTCGACTAAGGACCTGTTTGGCAAGCCGGAAAAAGAAGATGATGATGATGATGATGAGAGCCTCTCTTCAACACTCAAAGAAATTCAGGCCATGCGATAATTTTTCTTTTTTTTTTAAGAAAAAAACCATAACGAAGGTACGAGAAAAACAATTGGAGCTGGGAAGCGCGATATGATTTCTAAAGAGCCACAGTAATATTAATTAAGCAAAAGGTTAACCGGGCCATCCATGAATTGATATTCTAACAACCAAATATAAAAAACACAGACCTGGATTATTATTTTCTCTCAGGCTACCACCTAAAGAAAATTAAAACATTCAAAATTTTCCTTTCTCAGGGTAATTCTAATTTATAGCAGCAATCATACGATACGATGCAGCCATATTCAACATTTATTTAGAAATGCTCATTATTATAACAATGTAAATGACATGTAGTATCATTTACTGAAAAATAAAATATTTTTAAATTATTATAGGTTTTCATTTTCAACCAACAAACATTAATGAATCCTTTAGCTAGAAACAGAGGAACATATGCAGAGGCTATTCAAAGTAGCCCTCAAAAAATCACAACCAACAGCTGCAAATCATCCCCTCAAGTACTAAATATTCCTTCGAATTTCTCATTCACAAGCACACAATTCAAGCTTTCCTAGTCCTTCTAACACCCGATTTCCTCTCAGCAATCCCAACAGATTTCTCCACATGCATCATCATAGACATTGGGATAGGCGGTTTCGCGTTCTCCTTGCTAGTACTCCTCAACGAATACCTCGGTGTCCGAGCCTCCCTCCTCTCCGCCACCGGAGTGGCGGCGGCGGCTGCTGCCATCTTCATCCGGCTTTCCATCCTGCTGCTCTCTCTTTTCTTTGCAGATTCAACTCTAACACCAAGATCATAAGCTGGCTTCTTCTCACACCCCTCAATTTCGCCTCTCTTCCTCCTCAGCCTCTCGTTTCTTCTTGCACAGTACTCATCGTAGAACCTCCCTCTCTCAAATAAAGGGCTCCTTTTAGAGGCTAAACCATCATCATCGTCATCAAATTTTGCATCCTTTGTTCCAAGTTCTTGATGCACCATTTTCGCCAGCGCCTTTAGTTCACACGAAATTGTGTGGTATTCGGGCCGAAGCCCGGATTGCTCAACCAAACTGCGGTTGGGCAACGCAGATTTTGTAACTGAACCTGTTGCCCCTCATCAAATCATTAAATTTGCAGAAATATAATCAAGAAAAGAACATCAGCTAATCGAAATCAAGAAAACTTGAAATAATTAACACAACTGAAATTTGAAAAAAGATTTAACACTCATGAAACGTTGCGGTGTTCGACTATTCGGGCCGAAGCCCGAATCCGGTCAGGAAACTTGGATTTCATCAATCAACCTCCAGTCCTCATGAAATTCATAGCAAACTCACAAAATTCAATCATGAAACTGATACGAAACCGTGCAGTGCCGAGGAAAAACGTCGACTAAACTAACAAAGAAAATTCAGGGGAAAAAAGGAAAAACAACTGAAATCGGAACACACATCTTAGAAAAAGATTTCAGTAATCACAGCGATCGGTTGAGATACCTGGTGGCGAGTGGAATGCGTTACCGGCGGTGGGCTGAAGAGGTTTACGCCGCGACCGGAGGCGAATAGGCGATCTCGCAAGAGGGGGCTTCGCGTTCGATCTCAGCATCATCCTCGACATCGATGAATTAATCAAATCTCAATACAAAATTCTTCAACAAGCTTCAAAAATCTTGGTAAGAAAGAACAATCGGAGGAGAGATCAATGATGAATTTATATATGTAGAGTAATAACTCGGCTTAATAATCTCTCAAAGGATTTGCAACAGCTGTGGAAATTTTGTAAATGCCTTTTATGATTCTTCATTAGGGTTTAAATGTTGAATGAATCTTGACAGGAGCGCCTCCAACGGTTATTTTCTTGATCGGACGGCTGAAAATTGTTTGTTTGAAATTGAAAAGGTCGGTGATAGCGATATTGATTTTCTTTTTTATATTGGTTTTAATTATTAAATTATATTCACGCCCCCCATAAAATTATATCCATTTTACTTTTGTCAACTATATTTTTCTTTTTTGTAAAATCATCATTTAATTATTTCACTGTCTCATTTACTTAGTTTACAAATAATTATTTTATTTATAAATGTAAATAATATTTTAATATATTTTTATTTTATCTATTTTACAGTGTTATTAATTTTATTCGCAGAAACAAATTTTAATTTATAAATGAACTACATAATATTTTTAAATATTTTTATTATATTTTTTAAATCTGTTGAAAATAAATGAAAATTTAGGTTGTAGGATTTCATGATTGATCTGATTTTCAGAAGATTTATTAGTCTACTTACCCATTTTTTTAAAATGTAATATTTATATTAATATGATTGCCTTTAATCTGAAGTCAAATATTAATATATTGCAGTTACCATAACAAAAGATGTGAAAAATATAGTCTACATAATAGATTAGGGTGTTTGGTCAGTGATTTTTGAAGGTGATTAATGGTAATCAAAGTCATAGTGTATGTTTGGAATGACTCTACTATAACTTTGATTCCCAAAAACTAAGAATCAACCATAGTTCAGCTATATGAGAACTATGACTTTCATTCCATACCCTTTTCATTCCTATATCATTTTCATTCCTTACAATTATATCAAACGACCCCTTAGTGAATCTCCTGTCAACTAGTTCAAACTCATAGCATGAATATGTTTTATTATGAATTTTATATTTTATCATTTTTGTCTATTTTTTATTATAAAATTTTCATTAAATTTTTAACATAGAATAAGAATATTTAATTCATACATTTTATTTTTATTTACATATTTACTACTTATTAATTCTTAATACTGATATAGTTTTTCTCCTCTCCATCAAATCACCTACACTATATTTATATATTATACTTTTCTTAATATATGTGTCCAAAAATTGAGAAGAAGTGTATATTGAAATAGAGAAAATATTTAATATTATAATTATTTTTGTAAACTAATATCCATATCAATTTTGCAACATCATATTAATTTATAAGTACAATGAATCACTAAATGAATTTTACAATATCACTAAATGTATATTATATTAAATTTATATTATGGATAAATTTTATAAAAGAATGTGTAATAAATCGTTGATACAAGGGTGTATAAAATCTAAAAAGATAGAAATTTATGTCCGAATTCTATTTAAGTATTTCCGTTTCTATTACTAAAATTTATGAATCATTATTTCAACTTAGTGTACCGAATAAATAAGATCTTATATTTCCGAAATTGAAATAAAGTAATTTGTTAATTGTTGCTGCTATCAACGAGTCCGGATCCTCCCCATTTTCTTGTGTAAATTTCTCCTAAAGTTAAGTGAGAGATAGACACAATATAGGGAGTGGGGTTATTATCATGGATAATAAAAAATGTATTTTAATTTTGTGTCTATCTCTCCGAAATTCACAAAAAATAGAGAGAAAAAAATGGAGAAGATCCGTGGGCGCTATCAACACCTGAATTTTGCTCAATCACACAAATAGTTGTGTGCATATGTATTTTGACTTTAAATTTTATTTTAAAAAATATATAATTACATATTGTATTATGAATTTTTTATTATAATTTGGGTATTACTGATTTTTTTTTGTATTATTTAGATTAGTTGTTTGAGTATTACTGACTTATTTTTTTGTATTGTTTAAATTTGTTCATGGGATATTACTGATTTGTTCTTGATATGTAATATTAAAATAAATTTTCTTGCTACTACATAATTTCATATAAAATTAATTGTGAATGGTGTATGTACTTAATATATTTATTATTTAGGCATACATCTGGATATTTAGATATATGTTTGGTATGAGTATTAGAGTCATAATGCTTGCTACTTATTTTCTTATTAGCACACTCAAGTCAAAAGTTGATTTGAAATTTATGAAAAATATCGTTTGTTTAAGTTGATTTATAATCTTTAGATACTGCATCTTGAATAATTATTCTAAAGCACTATAAATACGATTAGAAACTTATAATTAAGGAATATTCTTTGTTTCATTTGGTATAAACTAACTTGTTTTTGGGGTATAACTTACTTACTTTAGGGTGTATTACTGATTTGTTCTTCAAGTATTTTTGACTTGTTCTTGGGGTATTACTGATTTGTTCTTCTTGGTACTACTCAATTGTTCTTTGAATATTAGTCAATTATTCTTGGGGTACTATAAAACTATTTTTACAGTATAACTTATTAATGCTTATAATATAGTTGAATATAATATGAGATATTACTCAATTGTTCTTCAAATATTACTCAATTATTTTTCGAATACTAATGAATTATTTTTTGAATATAATCATTCATTCATTATAAAAAAAAAGTTAATGTTCTCATATTAGTAATTTATATGGGTAGATATTGTGTAAAAGTGGGTCATATCATGAATCACTTTTTAACAAGGCAAAAAAATAAATTCATAAATATAAACCTTGTATCACAGAGTAATTTATATAATGAAACTTATTTATATAATACTTTGCCTATTTATATATATATATATATATATATATAGTAAGTTCTTTGTCATCAATCATCATTGATAATTTATACATGGAAGTGACGGAATTAGCATCATTGTTGTTATTGGCATACTGCTGCTTCTCCAGTTTAGACATTGTTGTGATATGACGTCAAATTTTCTTTTGAATATGCATAACATATATGTATATATATATATATATATATATATATATATATATTAAGTGTGTGTGAAAAATATGTCACATCAGGTTTTTTATATAAGCAAAGCTTGTTGATATATGGATGCTTCTCAGCCATCATCTTTCTGAGATGTAATTTTTAGCTTGGTACCTGTTTGTGGTTATATCTTAAAATTAACTACTCCCTCCGTCCCGTAGGAATTTGCACCCTACGGGATGACACATTTTTTAAGGAAAATTGTTTTATATATAAAGTACTGGCATATGGGTAAATATGTGTAAATATTTGTGAGTGTGCACGTAAATCAATGTTTCCTTTTTTGGTAGTGTGCAAATTTGTGTGGGACGTCCCAATAAGAAAAGTGTGCAAATTCCTGTGGGACAGAGGGAGTAAAAAATCTAAGGCGAAGAATCTAGCATTGTACTATTTGTACCCGGAAACAGTAAAGTATTTGAAGTCCCAGTCTGTCTGAAGATACACAAAATACTGATACCAATGCACAAAATTGATTTTGAAATACAATTGCATAATGTACACACAAGAATTACTCTACAAGTTGTAGCTATATTTAAGATTTAGGGAAATTTTTTTTTTTTGTCCTGTAAGTTTGCCTCTTTTTTATTTTGGTCCTACTAACTTTCAAATTTTGATTTTCGTCCTGTAACTTTATCTCCTTTTGATTTTGGTCCTATTAACTTTCAATTTTTTTATTTTGGTCCTATAACTTTACCCCTTTTTGATTTTGGTCCTATAACTTTACCTCTTTTATACATGAATGGGGTGTCATAGGACCAAAATCAAAATGAGGTAAAGTTACAGGACGAAAATCAAAATTTGAAAGTTAATAGGACCAAAATAAAAAAAAGGTAAAGTTACAGGACAAAAATAATAATTTTCCCTAAGATTTATTACATACAAGGGCACCCTTTAGACCCAAAACACAATGTAGGGCTCAACTTTTTAAAAGTATCAAAGAGGGGCAATGTGTGTGCAAATAAGGGCTAAATTGTAATAATTTGACCAAATCTTCAGCTGACCATTTCTACAATTGAAGTACACTATTTCCAGACAAGAGACAACCTTCTTCATCTACTTTCCTAGGTAGTCCCTCATACATCAGCTAATAATTTAATTCCGTCAATTACCTAATGGGGTCTGAATTCAAAATTTGAATTCAATTTCTGGCCACTCGCCCATTTTTACAAATCTCTCTCTCTCTCTCTCTCTCTCTCTCTCTCTCTCTCCCAATAGGGTGGAGGAGAAGGTGAAGCATCACGAGTATTTCCTCGCCGATCGGTCCAATGGGGCGGCTTGTACTGAATCTCATCAATCTTGACGACGCCTGTAAGGAGTGTTTTGATCCTAAGGGGGAGAGTCTAATCGATGGATCTAATTCCGGTGGAAAAATCAACGATGGTGATGGCGAGATCCTTGATCCGACTAGGGACGAGGTGGCATCGGAATGTCGTAGGTATATTGGAATGGGGGTGAACCCTTGCGGGGATTTGTTGCAACGGTGGCGGTGTTTAGGCCGCCGGTTCATACATAGCTCATTTTAAGAACCTTCTAGCTATCTCTTAATTGTAACACCTTTTGTTCTCTGATTCCGACGGAGATTGGGCACGGGGTAGAGGCGATTCCGACGGAGATGGGGCGATTTCGATGAAAGTTTCCACTTCGTCTTCTCCGGTGAATTTTAGTGGTTGTTTGTGATTCCGACGGGATGAGGCGATTTCTGATTCCGATGAAAGCTCCACCAACGTCGGGATATTTTGAGCAAATTTTGAGGTATTAACGTTTGATCAAACTTTTGAGATATTTTGAGCAAATTTCTGATTCCGATGAAAGCTTCCACCACCGTTCGGTTTCCGGCGATATTTTGAGCAAATTTTCCGGCAGGGTAGTGGTTTAGTATATACAAAACAGAGTGCTCTGTTTTTCCAGTAATGCATGTGTAAATTTCCTCTCGTGGAGTACTTAATATTATATTGGAGTACTAATATAATATACTGGAGTACTAAAATTTTATATTGGAGTACTAATATAATATACTGGAGTACTTAATTTTTGTTCTAGAATTTAACTTGTGTTAAATACATTTTTTCTCCTTAGGTTTCTTTCCAATTTGATACGATTATATCAAATAAAAGTATTGGCTATTTTGGTAACATGGAATGCAATGATCGCGGGCTATGTTGAAAATGGTAGGGGAGAGGATGGTTTGAATCGTTTCAAGAAAATATTGGAGAACGGAATTCAGGGCAATCCATCAAGTTTAGTTGTGGTCTCCCTTCTGAACGGAGTCGATATTCTTGCCGGAATCTCAGATATTGATTTCCGCCGGGAGTGAAGAGGAAGGGTTAGTTTCTTAAGGAAATGGTTTTAGTAAATCTAATAGATTGGGTAAATTTGAAATTTTACTACAATACACACAAGTCTAAAAAATATGTAGCATAGATAATAGGTGTATGTCTAAAAAGTTAACATCATGTCATAGGAAAAAACTTACCTTTTGTACCATGGTCAGACAATTTAATTTAGCAAGATTTGGGGCAAAAGCCCCTCGTTGTGTTTAGGTGTTTATGAAAGCCACTCATTGTTATTGACCCCTATATTTAATAGTACAATGTGTTGTTCATTTAAGCATGTTGGGTAAGAGTAGATTAATAATAAATTTATCATAAATTTATTTTAAAATATTAAATATTTGATTAAGAATATAAATAAAACTATTAGGAGTATAAAAAAATTTGAGTTAAAAAAATCAACAACAATTAAAATATAATACACTGAACTAATTTTTTATATTTTTAATAAAATATTTGATATTTTTAATAAAATATTTAATATTTTAAATAATTTCATGATAGGCTTCATGAATAATTTTCAAACAAAATCATACCGTTAACTGAAAGTTTGTGTGGTGTATGTGTGTATTTTTTTTCGTGACAGTTTGTGTGTTAATAGTAGTGTCCTTTGTAAAACTACAATACTTTTTTTTAAGGGCACGGATATTCGCGCCCCAACTTTTAATTACTTCACCCCATTTTTTACTTCACCATCCAAAATTTTCACTTCACCCCCTTTAATATTCTAAAAATATTCGTACCACTTATAATTGAAGATCTAATTAATTACTTCACCCCCACCATTTTCATTCAAAACAAAAACCTCAAACAAACACACACACAACCCTTTTCACGCAATTTCTTGCCGCCGGAGAAGGGAGTGTACGCCGGAGTTGGGTGTTGACGCTGGAGACGCCAGAGAAGAGGGTTCTATCAAAATTCGAAGGTGCTGCCATGGATAAAGGTAGGTTTGTCCGTAAATTCGTGCATTTGTTCGAAGTATTGTGGCTTGTTCGAACCTGGTTTTCCGAAATTTGTACGTTTGTTCGGCCCGTAATGGCCGAACAAAGTGAAGATGTTCGAATTATATTGCCGAACAAAAATGTTTTGTTCATTAAAATGTTGTCGAACAAAATTTTTTGAACAACTACGTTTTGTTCATAAATTTTTTTCGAACAAATATGTTTTGTTCATCAAAATTTTTCGAACAAATATGTTTTGTTCATAAAAATTTTTTGAACAAATAAGGTTCGAACAAAATTTCACAAAATTTAACCAAACATAGCATCCTTGTTTAAAAAAAATCAAACAAGGGGCCCCACTTAGGCTATCACTTTCGTTACCAAATCTAAAAAAAATCGATCGGATTGAAAAACGACACAGACCTGAGGCTGCGATGGACGGCGAAACAGATCTGAGACGGTTAATGGCTATTCCGGTGAGAACTGCTGCTGGATTTGCCGAAGGCGGTGGGTAGGGACGAACAACGTTGTGGACGCGGCGGCGAAGGGCTGATTCCGGCGAGGAACAGAGTTTCGACCAGCGGTAGTCGGTTTAGGCGAAGCTTCGATTGAATTGGGGGTGAACTGATTCTCTTTTAAATTAGGGAAATATGTGAAAAGGGTACTTTGGTCTTTGTAATGGAAAAATTTTATGAGGGGTGAAGTAATTAAATATTGGGGGGCAAATATCCGTGGCCTTTTTTTAAATGGAGGATATAGATACTCAAATATAGACATGATAATTTGAGCCCAATCCAATAAGTTAGTCCAACCAAATTGAAAATAAATATGAGTTGGGCTATAAAATTACAGGATCGAAAAATTCTAGGCCTATCGGGCCCATAAAAAATGGGCTTAGATCAATTTGACATGTGGGCTAATAAATTATATTTTTGTTATTTTTACAGGGGAAATTTTATAAAATTATATTCTCATCAAAAAAATTTGTCAATTTAGATTATCAATTTGAAATGTATATTTTCAAGTATAAAATATTTATGTGCTACTATTAGAAACAAATCTTTGTGTGAGGAAAAAAATATTCATTTGCATTCCATTTCTAATATTATATAGGACTTTAGGAGCCTATAATAATATGATTGATCTAATTATTTATTTGAACACTTAATAAGTTAATGTTTGTATGCTTGTTTTTATCTTAGAAAATTAAACTAATTCATAAATAATTTTTTAGTAAAAATAAAATAAAATTTAAGAGTTAAAATGTGCTGGCTTGTTGGTCACTAGCCAAGTAAGGCTGAACCGGACTCTATTTCTATAAGTTCAATGTAAGCATGGGTCGATAGATTATTTTATTCATTAAACCAAACACACCCTAAATATATTAATTTACAAGCTAACACACCCCAAATCTAACACATCCTAAAAATTTATGTAAATTTGCATTACAAATTTAATTTAGAGGCTAACTATTTGCTAAGCCCACAATGGATAGTTGACCAACAAGAAACTATGCCGAAACTATGCCTAAATTGTGGACCTGGATCCCCTCATGTACAGGAGGGTCCTGTGCAGAGGGGAACCGTCGGATCATACACACATGCATACACCCACACAGGTGTGTGTGATTCAACGGTTTTCCTCCTGCACAGGATCCTCCTGTACAGGAGGGGATCGTAATCCCTAAATTGTAGCCTTGGTTATGGAACCCGCCCAACAACCTATGTACAATCAACCACACCTCCTCGCCCTGCATTTAAAGTCAAAGGCACGGTTGTCTTCGCTTTACCACTGAAATAAGAAACTCAAATCACCACAACCGGAATCAAAGTAACCCAAATAAAAAAAACCTAAACAAAAAACAAAAAATTGAGACTATAAAAAAATCCAAACAGAAAAAGTTGACATCAAGGTGAGGGGCAGAAATTTCGTAAGCACCTTCAAGGGAAGAGAGGGGTGGTGCGGCAGGTAGAAGTGTGCATAATTCGGTTACTAACCGGTAACCGAATCAAAATATGAATTCGATTAAATAATATTTTATAATAAAATATTAACTTTAAATGAAAATCCTAATTTGAAATTCTTAACTTTTGGACTTTATTTGTATTTATGTTGTTATAATTAAGTGCTTGAATGATGGAGTGTTTAAGATTTTTGTGCAATTAAACTATTTTTTTTAATATTAATTAGATTTTCATTGTTATTTCGATAAATTTGGAGTGTTTTTGTAATTTTTATTGTATTGGATAAGTATTTTGATTATTTTAAATTAAATGGTTAAAATAAAAAAATCCAGTTATTTCAGTTTTTACCGAAACCGAAATATTTGATTTCGATCATATTTGATTTTGGATAAGTTCGGTTTGATTTCAGTTACTTATACCAAAATTCGATTTCGATTTCGATTTCGGTTCGATAACTGAACCGACCGATGCACACCCCTAGCGGCGGGCATGACCACATGTGATAACATGACGAAAATAGATATGAAAAACTCAACAGCTAGGGGTAGAAGGTGAGTGACGTCGATGAGAGAGAGAATTAAAAATAATGAATGCGTGTAAGACGTGAGTGTGGGTAGAGTCAAAGACAACTCTCATCTTTACTTCTGCTATCTTGTTCTTTCCAAATTTGGTATAAATGTTTTGATTAGGGTCATAATTGCATGTTTTAGCACTCATTTCTATATGCTTTTGGTGATATTATGTTCATATTTGACCCTATTATGCGATACTTTGTGTATTTAACCCTTTTTGGCTAGGAAGTTGTGATTGAAGGTGAAAACGAGCAATATAAGGAAGAAACGAGCAAGATCGGAAAAGTCCAAATTTTGGAGTTGAGCAAAATGGAGAAATTGCTATACTATGTTGAAGAGCTTGAAGAGAGGGTCGCAACGAAAGAAGAATCGAGTCAATCGAAGTTCTAGAGCGCAAGATATGATAAAAACAAGGAAGTCACGCATCGACCGAGACTAAGGCCTCGGGCGACACGGACTCCTTCTTCGGAAGACAAGCTTCGCGCGACCCAATTACCTGGAAAGACAGCCATTTGTCGAGCTGGCTGTCGACCAAGCTTGGTCGACAGTTGCACAGCTCTTGGACGACAAAAGACACTCGTGTCGACCAAGCTGTCGCCCGAGTGGTCGACAGTTACACAGTTCTTAGGCGACAGCAGCTCAGTTTTCTTAGATTTTCAGGGCTATTTTCGTATTTTCGCGCGTTTTTAATGAAGGGCATCTTAGTCAATGATCCAAGGGCACTATATATACTTCCATCTCAGATTTTCTAAAAAACTTTTGATCATTTTTCTTAGATTCATATTCTCTCACTAGATTAGGAGAAGTTAGAGGTAGTTTCCAAGTGGTGTTCTTAGATTTCCATTTACGATTCCGACGATAACTTGTGATCTACTGTTTGGATCGACAATCAGTTTTCTCCTGCATTCTTAGCATAGCTCCAGCTACATTTCTACCGATTGATTTTCAATTTCTATTGTCGGATCATTTTCTAGCTTCTAGAGGTAATATTGTATCTTTTCAATTCCAATTGTAATAGGTAAATTCTTGAATACTTTGTATAATTCCTGCATAATGATGATTGCTATTGCTTCTATTTCTTTTATGTTTACCAAATTAGCCATGGGCTAATCCCTTTGTGTGTTGGTGTATGACTCCTATGGAGTAGTATGGTGATTATGTTGATCTTTTGATTGCTATGAATTGTTGTATGATCAATTCTCTACATTGATGGATTGTATGAATACCTTGCATGTGTAGTTGATCATAAGGGCCATTAGGAGATAGTCTCAATGAGAATTGGCCTATTTTCCTAAATCTTCTTGTACTAGGCCAAATTCATGCCAAGTGTTTGATTAAATTCCTAAGATAGTGAGAGTTATACTTAGTGAATAGGAAGAACAATTAAAGGCTTTAATGTTTTATTAGGGAGACCTCTTGCATGTTAGAGTGGCTTACCAATTGATTGTACACAATTCCATGGCATGAGAAAGTGATACTTCACTATATGAAACATAGGATAGTACACTAGCACATAACTCTCACACTCGCTCACTTTGTGAATCAAGGTGATAGGTAGTTTACAAGTTTGACGCACTAGTAGACATAGATACCAAATCCCCTTTATTTGCTTTGTGTTTTTGAATCAAGAACAATAGTCTTACCTTACAAATCCCCGTCTCCTTTGGGTTCGATATAAAATAAACTTGGTTAAGCTTGCCATTGCAATAACGATCGTGTATACTTGCACGTAGACACCTTTTGGCTAAATATGTTTCAATTGAATACATACATCTACAACAATCCGCTGCTGCCCGACACGTAATTTCCTACACTTTAGCTATATTTTTTGTTCTAATAAGGATATGAGAATTGCGAGCACCATTTGGACAGAGATTTTGGGCTTTGTGGAAATTAACGAATGAAACGATATTCAATAATGAGTCCTTTGAAGCTGGAAAAATTTGGGATGAGATCAAAGTAAAGAGTTGGTCATGGATTTCGACAAAAAATGGTTTTTCTAGAGACATTCCTTTTAGTCAATGGTTGGTGAATCCTAACTCGATTTTTTAGATTGTGATATATAAGACTTATTTTTAAACGCAACTATCAACTTATAATCACTTTTTGATGCAGCGGGGGGTATCAATCGAAGGCAAACACCTTCTACCTAACGTTGATTCAAGATGAATACCGTAGAGATAGGAAAATAGGGGAAACCCTAATATTGTCCATAAATCATTCAAAACTGATAAAATCCACAAAACAGCGTATAAATAAGCAAACGAAAATCAAACGAAAATCAAACGCAACAAAAGCCCACAAACAGGGTCCAACAAGAATAAAAATAACAATAAAGGAATTAAATAGAAATTAATTGTGAGTCTTCGTCTTGTCGAGGCCCAGTGGATCGGTCTTCTTGAGATAAAGGGCCGCAACTTCATCTCCGTCATTCTCACCGTCTTTGGAACGATTCGCCCTCGAATCGGAACCAACTTCATCTCCAGAAGAATTGTCACCCTCAAAAGGAACCAAGTGCCTCACATTGAAAACATCAGCCGTATGGATATGACTCGGGAGGCGAAAGCGATAGGCATTAGGGTTGATCTTCCCAATAATCTCAACAGGACCAATTTTTCTCGAAGCCAGCTTTTTGTATTCATGAAGGGGAAATCTGTCCTTCATCAAAACAGCCCAAACAAAGTCCCCGACGACAAACTGGACGTCCATGCGATGTGCATCAGCGGCACACTTGTAACGTGTGTTAGCCGCCTCAAAATGCTGCTAGGTCGTGCGATGCAAGGTCTGGATGTTGCTAATGAGATCCGTCGCCCGCATGTCCTGAGGCTTAGTAGATGGAAGAGTCACCAAATCAATAGGAGCACGCGGTAAAATGCCATAAACCACCAAGAACGGACAGAAACCTGTACTCCTGTTCAAAGCAATATTGTGTGCAAATTCAGCCGAACTTAACTTCAAGTCCCACGATTTCAGATTATCACCCACCAAACAACATAACATATTACCCAAGGACCGGTTGACAACCTCCGTCTGACCATCGGTTTGCGGATGATACGCACTACTAAAATGCAACTCAGTGTTTGCCATGCGCCAAAGTGTACGCTAAAAATGCCCCAAGAAACAAGAGTCCCGATCAGAAACAATGGATAACGGCAAGCCATGCAAACGAAAGACGTCACGAAAGAACAGTTGGGTGACATGCACGGCGTTTGTAGTACGTTTGCAAGGGATAAAGTGAACCATTTTCGAGAAATGTTCAACCACGACAAAAATAGCATCATGACCACGTTGCGTACAGGGGAGACCCATGATAAAATCCATGCTGATGGCGGCCCATGGTCGAGAAGGGACCGGTAATGGCCTATACAAGCCAACGTTAGTCGTGGAACCCTTAGAAGTCTGGAAAATTCGGTAATGCGAAATAAAACGCCCCACATCACGATGAGCCACCAGCCAGAAAAATCGACGAAGTAGGATCTCGATCGAACGGTCCTGACCCACATGACCCGTTCCATGAATCTCAGAGATAATCTTCTGTCGTAAACTACACGCTGGAACACAGAGTAATATACCCTTAAACACAAAGCCATCAATGAGTTGGAACTTGTCGTCTGATCCCATAAGAAGACGAGCATGAATAGGACCGAAAAAGGTATCACCCGAGTAGAGTTCATGAAAACAATCGAAGCCCGGGACCTCGATGCGCATATCATGAAGAAGACATAGACGACGGCTCAAGGCATCCGCAACTTTATTTAAAACCCCGGACTGGTGACGGACAACAAATGTGAACTTTTGCAAGAATGAAGACCATTTAGCATGGCGAGCGGATAAGGAATCTTGGTTTGCCAAATGTTTCAAAGCCTCATGATAAGTGTATAACACAAATTCCCTCTGAAACAAGTAATGCCTCCAATGTCGAACAGCCCGAACCACGGCGTAGAACTCAATATCGTAAGTACTGTACCGGAGTCGTGCACCAGTAACCTTCTCACTGAAGTAAGCAATCGGACGTCCCCCCTGACTCAAAATAGCCCCGATACCGATCTTGGAAGCATCACAATTCAATTCAAAAGGTGTAGTAAAGTCTGGCAAAACAAGGAGGGGTGCATGCGTGAGCTTAAGCTTGATAAGGCGAAAGGCTTGATCAGCAGCCGAGGACCAAGTAAAAGTTTTACCGTGCATGGCATCAGTCAAGGGCGCCATGATGGCGCTGAAATGGGAGATAAAATGCCTATAGAACGAGGCGAGACCATGGAAGCTACGTACCTGGGTGATCGTAGTCGGGGTGGGCCAATCCCGAATGGCCGCCACCTTTTGTTCGTCGACCTGTATCCCCAAACCTGAAATGCGGTACCCCAAAAACAAGATAGAATCTGAACAAAAGGAGCACTTGGAAGTGGCCGCAAAAAATTTCTCAGTTTGCAAAATTTGAAGAACCGAACGTAGATGTTGCAAGTGATCGGATTCAGACTTACTGTAGATCAAGATATCATCAAAATACACAACAATACAAGTGCCAATCAGAGGACGGAGAGCCTGGTTCATAACCCTCATGAATGTGCTTGGAGCATTGGAGAGGCCGAAATGCATGACCAACCATTCGAACAACCCCTCACGCGTCTTGAACGCAGTTTTCCACTCGTCGCCGGGGAAAATTCTGATTTGATGGTAGCCACTCTTCAAATCCAATTTATAAAAAATCATCGCACCACTCAATTGGTCCAAAAGATCATCGAGACGCGGGATAGGAAAATGGTACCGAACGGTGATCTTATTAATGGCCCGGCTATCGACACACATACGCCAATCACCTATTTTCTTGGGAATGAGCAAAGCTGGGACCGCGCAAGGGCTTAAGCTTTGTCGGACTAAACCCTTACTTAATAATTCCTCCACTTGATGCCGGAGTTCCTCATGTTCGGACGGGCTCATCCGATAGTGTGGACGGTTGGGTAAAGGAGCACCCGGAATCAAATCAATATGGTGTTGGATATCCCTTAGAGGGGGTAAACCAGATGGGAGCTCCGAAGGAAAGACATCCGAGAATTCATGCACAAGCGACTGCACAGGAGGTGGTATATCAGTCTGTACAGCAATATCATGAGCCATGAGAAGGAGGGCAAAGGGAGCATCGGACAATTCCTTAAGAAAGTCACGGCGAGAGACCATAAGTACGCTGACGGTGGGTTTTGGGGGTGGTAGTGATGGGGCGGAAGGCAACAACATAATCTTCATACCCGAATGCAGAAAAGTGTAGGTGTTACGACGACCGTCATGCACCACACTTCTATCAAATTGCCAAGGACGACCCAAAAGCATGTGGCATGCATCCATGGAGACAATATCGCACCAAATAGAATCCATATACTTGTCACCAATAGAGAATTTGACCAAGACACGACGATCAATAGTAACAGAAGTGCCCTTTTGAAGCCAAGATAAAGTATATGGGTGGGGATGCGATTCAGTAGGAAGAGACAATTTACTAACAGCATCTGCAGCGATAACATTCTCACAGGCACCCGAATTAACAATAAACCGACATACCTTTCCATTAATAGTGCACGAGGACTCAAACAAACTGTGGCATTGCACATCTTCCTCAGCATGGCGTGGAGTGAAACAAGCCCGACGAATAACAAGGGTTGTACCCGAATCTCCAGGGAGTATGGCTTCAGGAGGGTTGTTATCGTCGTACTCATTAAATTCTTGAGGGTCATTATATTCAGTATCAGGGACGTCTTCAAGCAGAAGACCTCGAGTGCTGACATTTTTTGGATAATTTGCCATCCTGTGGCCTGATTCGCCACATGAAAAGCACTGTATAGGACGAGGGGCAGGCGGGGCAGTGCGGCCTGGAGCAGGGGGATGAGGCCCACGAGCGTCCGGATCGGAGGCGGGCCGAGGTGAACGACTGGACGAAGGAGTAAACGGGCCAGTTGGACGTCGGACAAATTGTCGTTCCAGGGCTAGGGCACGCTGATGTGGCTCAGAGACGGAGACTGGAGTCAGGAGATTGATAACGTCCTGAAATTGAAGGTGTAACCCACCGATGTAGCGGGAAATTAAGTTATCATTGGATTCGCCTAATTCCAAGCGAGAAATGAGCTGGTAAAATTCCTCTGTGTAGGCGTCAACGGATTTCGACCCCTGGCGTAAAGGGTTCGGGTGTAGTTGAATGGAAGAAACTCAGATCGCAAGTGTTTCTTGAACTTATCCCATGAAGTAATCTTCGGCTTGCCCAAACGGGCGCGAATGTTCTTCGCCTGATGCCACCAGGCGGCAGCACGTCCGCAAAAACGTGTTGCGACCAGCGACATGCGACGGTCTTACGGCACATCCTTGAATTCCAACACATCCTCGACCGTAATCAACCAATCGAGAAAGTCCTCAGGCTCTAAACCACCATTGAATTTCGAAAATTCCAACTTGAAACTAGTCTCCCAAGCGCGAGGATCGTCAGGGCGACGAACAGCGTTGGGGCGAAGGGGAGCAAAAGGGTTGTCGATTGTCGCCTCATCATCAGATGAATCAATCGCATCGTGTACCGGATCCGGCAGCGGATCGCGATTGCCACGGTGACCCGGCATGTCACGTGTGGCGGTTGCTTGATCATGCAGCAACTGGACGGTGGCAAGTTGCTCTGTGATTGCATCCAATCGATTAGCAAGGGCGGCGTTGCGGTTGGCTTGGCGAGGCAGCATCTCCGGAGCGTGCCTGGCAACTGGATACCAACTGATGCAGCGGGGCGTATCGATCGAAGACAAACACCTTCTACCTAACGTTGATTTAAGATGAATACCGTAGAGATAGGAAAATAGGGGAAACCCTAATATTGTTCAGAAATCATTCAAAACTGATAAAATCCACAAAACAGCGTATAAATAAGCAAACGGAAATCAAACGCAACAAAAGCCCACAAACAGGGTCCAACAAGAATAAAAATAACAATAAAGGAATTAAATAGAAATTAATTGCGAGTCTTCGTCTTGTCGAGTCCCAGTAGATCGGTCTTCTTGAGATAAAGCGCCGCAACTTCATCTCCATCACTTTTTTATTAGAAAAGTTAGGTCTCACCAACTTAAAGAAAAAGTAATTTTCCACTTTTTAAATGAATTTGAAAACATACTCATACAGAGAAGATTTCATATTTTGTTGGCGAGGTGATTTTAGGAGAAAAAAAGTTTTTTAGTCCCCTAACTTATGAGTGTCCGCTTTTGGTCCCAAAAATTTTAACTTTTCGATTTTGATCCCGTAACTCTTAGAGTTTGTCTAATTTTGGTCCCAAGAATTTTAACTTTTTCAATTTTGGTCCCATAACTCTTAGAATTTGTCCAATTTTGGTCCCATTTTTACCGAAAAAGTGAAAATAATATCATTTTTTTCTTGCACGGTGCACATGGTGGTTGAATTTGGAACTTTCCATCACCCTTGCTGATATTTTATTATTTTTATTAGTGTTTCAGCAATATAGAAAAATAAGTAAAAATAATACAAAATATAAAAAAATTGATTATTTGGCACCCACGTCAGTAAGAGTGTCGGAAAATTTCAAATTCAACCACAACATGTGTTATGCATGGCAAAAAATGACATTATTTACATTTTTCAGCATTAATGGGACCAAAATTGGACAAACAAAAAGAGTTACGGGACCAAAATTGAAAAGTTAAAATTTTTTGGATCAAAATCGGACACTCAATAAGTTATGAGACCAAAAAACTTTTTATCTCTGATTTTAGAGTGAATATTTTACGTTAAAGCTTTTGTAAGTGTATGATTTTGGGCTAGAATATTTCTTGTATTCTAAGCTCATTTATTTAATATAATTTGTTTTTTCTGACCCACAAAAAAAAAAAAAAACACATTCGATAAATATAATTGTTTTGTTAACTTAAATTATGTTCTCATTATTTCTCGAAAAAAGGCATAAAAATTAGGATTCTTTTATTTTAAAAAGAAAATTTTACGCCTAATAAATTCAAGTGATGTTAAATAATTAAGTTTACTGATTATTAAATTAATATAAGCAGAATATTCTAAATTTATAAATCTATAAATATTTGTATTTTTCTATTTTAGTAATTACATATATATTTTTAAAATATTAAGAATTCCACCAAACAATAACAAGATGATTGTATGTTCTTGATTATATTTTAGAGAGAGAGAGTAGAGTGAGAAAGTATTTGTGGAATAATCAACTTAGAGCGAGAAAGAGTATACAAGAGACATATTTATAGGTTTGCATGTTGTGAGGTGACACCTTATGAACTTACTTGGCTTTAGGTGCTGACAAGTGTCCTTGACACCTGTCCTTACTCACTACTATGCTTCTATTACATTGCTATGTCCTACTACATCACTATTGATTCCCTATATAGCTATTGTCCATACTCCGGACTAGGCGAGCTTCCTAGCGAGCTTCCTTGCTTTGTGCTATTCCGAGTTGTGGTGATGGTGGTGGACTTTAGCCTTGTCTCCTGGATATAGGCGAGCTCCCCTGGTGTTGGTCAACTATTGACACGTCATCATGCATCTGGGCGAGCTCCTCTGCTACTCTTGGTGTTGACTTGGTCAAGATTGGTGACATGTCCCTGGGCCATGTTGGCGAGCTCGGGACAAACTCCTCACCCTTGATTAATTAATCTTGTAATCACTCATTAATAGTTCGCCTATCAACATCACCTTGGTAAAGTTAGATTGCTTAGAGCAAAATAAAATAATGTATCTATTTTTTATTAAAATTCTAACGTTGGTCGAAT
The DNA here is from genome assembly GCA_026898435.1 of Prunella vulgaris. NCBI lineage: Eukaryota > Viridiplantae > Streptophyta > Magnoliopsida > Lamiales > Lamiaceae > Prunella > Prunella vulgaris. The sequence goes on along the minus strand of JAPKLY010000213.1, from coordinate 112,152 downwards.
ACTATATCTAATCATAGAAAAATCCCAACTAAATTGTTACTGTTGCTACTTCTTGCATAAAAACTATAAATATACTTATTGGGAAAAAAAAATCTCTAAAATACTTATTCTCTTCAAATTTTAATTTTCATCGTTGGCTCTTTAAATTTCTTTGAGAAGGCAATCGTGTAAACCATTTTTACTATCTAATTGTTTGTATATTAAAATAATATTAATTATTATAGTAAATAGTTTGACGATATTAATTGTTTTATTATATAAATATGATAGTAATTCTTTTGTGCACTAAGTGCATTTTTAAAAAGCTAACCAAAATACTACATCATCTGTCCCACAAGAATTTGCATATTTTTTTTATTTGGACGTCCCACACAAATTTGTACACTACTAAAAAAAAGAAACATTGATTTACGTGCACACTCACAAATATATACACATATTTACCCATACGGGCCATATGTCATTACTTTATATATAAAACACATTTTTCTTTAAAAATGTGTCATTCCGTAGGGTGCAAATTCCTACGGGACGGAGAGAGTATTGAAAAGTCACACATGCTATTATTAAAAAATATATTTTTTAAAATTTTACTTTTCAATAATAATATGTATTATTTATCAATAATAAATTATGTAATTTTTTAAAAATATGATTGAGTTACACGGCGAACCCGTGTATACAAAACTAAGATTAAATATAAATTGCAAAATATGTACATGGTAAATTCTGTTTATGTAAAACCATATACAAATTTATTAGTTAAAAGATAATAAATATAAATATCAGTAATACTAATATTACACCTGTCCCATAGGAATTTGCACACTTTCCTTATTTGGACGTTCACACAAAATTGCACGCTACTAAAAAAAGAAACATTGATTTGCTTGCATACTTATAAATATATTCACATATTTACCCATATTCCACTACTTTATATATAATATATATTTTTCTTAAAAAATGTGTGCCGTCCCTTAGGGTGTAAATTCCTACTGGACGGAGGGAGTAATAAAAAAAAAAGAAGAAAAATTAATTAGTGAATTAACCAATTAAAAAACTAAACTGCGACAAAATTGATGTGATGAATATCGTATGAGATCTTAAACAATTACGAGTCAAAAAACAGAAAACACAGCTGGAACTTAATACGCGGAAAACAGCACGAGACAATATTGACAAAGACACGTTACTTATATTTTCGTTTAATATTACATAGGATAGGATGAGTTCGAAGATGTATGTAGGGCATAGATAGGGGGATATATGTCCATTGTCCTCTCATTAATTAAAATAATATTTTTTATAATCAATGACATATGAGAGTGACACCTAATTTCTACTTTTATTCAACAATCAATTCATATTAAAAAAAAAAAATTGTCAGATTATCTTATCACATGAGATATGTTATTTATTAATATAAAATTATTTTATTTTAAAAATAATAAAATTTAATTAATAAAAAAATATACTCACTATGTCCACCAAATATATGCACATTTCTTTGCACGTGGTTTAATGCAATATGTCGGAGAATATGTTAGGATATTGTGAGGTCCGTTTATGAATAAAGTGAATATTTTTGGAAAAAATATATGATAGTACTTTTTAAAAATATTTATTTTATTCATAAACGGAACCCACAATATCTCAAAATATCCTCCGATATATTGTATTAAATCATGTGCAAAGAAAGATGCATATATTTGACGGCCAGAGGGAGGGAGTACTCAATTGAAAGTTGGCGTTAGGTGGGACCACTTGCCTCGGCTACTCAACAAATTTTACTTGCTGGTTGCATAAAATGGATCAATTTAATTAAACCGATCAAATTTATTAATTTGATTCAGGTTAATATTTTAAATGAAAATGGTTAATAAGAATAGTTAACACAAAATTGATTTTAAAAAATCATTGAATATCAAGAATTTGATAAAAGAATATTAATAATTTTATATATTTAATTTGGAAAAAAAATAGTACCTCTATTTCGATATGTTTATGATCTGGTCTTTAAATCTTATTACAAAATATTTATCCTTTTGTATATTTTTTCATGTTTTATTCTAAAATTTTCCCAGCTATAACTTTACCTTTTAATTATAAAAGATGTTTAATTAACACCCACTGAATTAACGTTGTTTATTTGAAAAGATATATTTTTTATATTCTCTTTCTTTCTCTTTCTCATATGTAGTTAATCACATATCTAGAAAATTTATATTTTTTAATTCAAAACAAAATGTCAAAAGCCACAAACATATTGAAACTGAAAGAGTGCAATTAAGCAATTTCAATTTTTACATTTGGAAAATTTTAAAAATTTAACCGAAATTATATATTTATATATAATTGTGTTTGCACAGTCCATGAATGTAAAATAGATATAAGGTTAGTTTTTAGGGTAAATTACAAAACATGACCACTCATAATATCATATTTACAAGGAGGAATACCAAAAATCTCATGTTATCAAAAATGTCATTTTATTTCCTAAAGAAACACTTTTGTAATGATTAATGAGTTTCATGTGCAGAAGTGATGTCATCACATGTACACTTTTTCCTCTCACCTCATTCTCACTCCTCACGTCTCTCTCTCCAATTAAATACAAAATGACATTTTTTTTTTGTAATTGAAATCCTGACTTAATCTTTTATTTATTTTTGTTAATTTTGAATTTTTTTTATTTTGAAATTGAAACCATCAGCATTGACTTAGTCTTTTTATTTTGGGTAAGTTAATTATTTTGAATTTTGAATTTTATCTTACTTAGTCTTTCATTGATTTTTTTTTTCAATTGATTTATTTTATTTAATTTATCTTATTTATTTTATTCCATTGATTTTTTTTCAAGATTTAATATTATATATTTGATATTAATTTATAATATTCAAATTTTATATATATTTTTTTTAATATTTAATATTATTTTTTCAGATTTTTTTTTCATTTTTTTTTCTAATTTTAAAATTACGTTCACATATTCAGTAGTTATTTTCGTATATGCATTTTTTTTCCATCAGCATATATATAATATTTTTCTGCATATATACTAATATTTTTCTATATATATTCAACATATAAATTCTGAATATCAATATTGTAATTCTACATACCACATAAAAAATGCATATAATTACAAAAAATATGTATATATTTATAAAAAAAATCTCAAATTACATTGGATTAACCTAAAAATTACATGAATATCTCGAATATCTTGAATACTCAAAAAATTAAATTAACAATTAAAAAAATTTTGAAAAGAAAATAAAAATCTAACAATAATCTAATAACAGAAAAAGCCCAGGCAGCTGGTAATTTGCTGGTGATCGCCCACACCTCATTTCATGAGAACTCTGTTTAAGCCCGTGCTTGTCCTATAAAAATGCAATATTAAGCTGGCTACAGAAACTAATTAAAAAGTATGATATTCCAACAAAGCAAAAAAATGGGCAAACTTCACCTTGAAAGCACGTTCCCAAAACTGAATTGCGCAGAAGTTGGCCATGTATAACATCTCCTTCTTATCTAGTCCAATATCCTTACTATTTCCACAGTAGTAACTATCTATGTAGAACCAAATTACACATCTATTTCTTAAAAAATAAAACCCAGAGGCTTAGTCCCATATTCAGAAATTGCAAACTATATAAACAAATCATTTCACATATCTCAAGAAATTGAAGGCACAGAAGATTCAGATTTGCAGAACCAAATTTCAGAAATTCAGATTTCCAATTATAGCAACAGAAAATTAAATGCAAATTTAAGATATTTTTTATGAATTAACATATGACATAGAGAGCAGCAAACTAAATATTCACCTATTTAACCCCAAAACAAAAACAAAGCAAAAAAACATGGTCATGGAATTAAAAGAGGCAGTTTAGTGGGCCATAAAATCAAAATATGACCATGAAATCAAAAGAGGCAGCAAACAAAGCAATACACACATGAAAACAAAGAAGAAAATATAAAACTAGAACAAAAACAATGAATCAAATGGGAGGCAGTTTAGTGGAGCAAAAACAAAACAAATTTTGCCCAAAAAATTTTGCAGACATATAAAAAACGTCCTCACTCCCTTTATGAACACCTTGTAATTAAGAAAAATAGTTACCAAATAACTGAATTTGAGCGCCATTTAAGTGACAGTGGGCGGTTGCGAGAGCAATTTTCGGCAGGAACGGAGCGGAGGCAGGGCGGCGTTTGTGCGGCGGTGTAGTGTGGCGAAGGCGCGGCTGGGAACATATACGACGAGAGTAGCAGGGATTTAGGCAATTCACGGTCGCATTCGCTGAGATTGGAGGGCAGCGATGATGATGAATGTGTTGTGGATGCGAGCTTCGATTCCAGTTGGGTTTCTCCGATCTACATAGGATAGGGAGGCGTCGATCTGCATAGGTGAGGGAGGCGTCGATCTACCGCCGTTCGCCTGCGCTCATCGCCGGAATCGCCATAGCTATGAAACCTACAAAGCTTCGTCGCTCAACCACCGCATTCCACAGATTTGTAACCGCATCTCCACCGAGATGTGTGGCAGTGTGTTTCCGGCTCCGATCGGTGAGGGCACTCCGACGATGAGGCGGCGGCAAGGAGAGAGATATTTTGGGATACGGGAAGCTGAGAATGAGTTTTTAAAATTTTTTAAAATCTGAATGTGATAATGTGATTTGGGATTTTTAGAGAGAGAGAGAGAGAGAGAGAGAGAGAGAGAGGGGGAGAGGGGGATAGATTTTCAACGTGGGTTGTCAGATTTTTGTTTGGGTGGGGTCCATTTGTGACCCTCCTGGTAACATGAGGTTTTTTGTGTTCCACTAGGTAAATACACTATCTTAAAAGACCCTATATGTAACTTACCCTAGTTTTTATTATAATTATCTACACTATAAACAAATATGTGCATTTTTTCATAATGATTATTATTTTATCTATTAATTTTTTTATTACATATTCATTTACACTGTGAATTGTTGATTTTTAGTTTTTGTATACCTACACCTATTCTTTTGTTACGCGTGTTTGTTGATGATATTAATCTAATAATGTCAGTTATGTGATTATTCTAACCAATATTTTTAAAACTGGACCAGCCATCAAACTGGATAATAAATTGATTATTTAGTTCCTTGGTCCGACTGGTTGAACCGTTATAAAAAATTGACAACTCAAATATATATATTACAAAGAATTGTATAAAATTATAAAATAGATACATATTATTTTTTAAACATATAATAATAAATGTACACATAAATATCAAACATATCCAAAAATTATATAATAAGATTAAATATTTAAGTATGTTGAATAAGTAATAAAAAAATTATCATGGTCATATATTTCTTTTGTAGTTTCGATATTAATATTTATATATTAATTGTATGCATAATTTGTGTTTTATTAGTAGTTAAAGTATGTGTATAAAGTTCAATTTCTTTTTTCTTTTTGGAAAAATTTCAAATCGATACATGTTTAAAACACTATTTTTAAATTGATACAAAATTTTTGTATAATAGAGTAAATATAAGTTGAGTAATAGAATTTTAAACATTATGTACCTTTCTTCCAAAAATATTAATTTTATTCATAAATGGACCTCACAATACCCCAAAATATTCTCCGACATATTGCATTAAACCACATGTAAAGAAATGTGCATATATTTTGTGGATAGAAGGAGTAAATTTTTTCGGTCTTTACGTACCCAATATTTTTTTTGATAGATTTGGTACACATATTTAGAGTTATATGTTATATCAACTTTGATTTTCTAACCTAAAGTTGGTAAAGTTTTGTATGAAAATTATTTATAATAAGTTTATCATAAATAAGTTTTAAGGTATCAAACATTTGATCATATGTATAAAAGATCTTATCAGAAGTATAAAAAAATCTGAATTAATGATATTGTATATTATAATTATTATAAATTTTATTCAACACAACACAAAAACTAGTGTGCACTTGGGTGCATACAATGCACTTGAATTTTAATTTTAATTTTGATTTTAATTTTGAATTTTTGAAAACACACACTACACGTTGCACTAGATGTTTTTTGGCAATTGGGACATTAGTAATTTGCTTTTCGCGTATTGTTAATTGTTCTTGGGGTGTTTTGAGTAGTTTTTGGGGTATTTACTTAGACTTGTTTTTTGAGTATCGTGAGTTGTTCTTAAGCTATTTACATAGAGTTATTTTTTGGGTATTTACCTATATTTGTTCTTGGGTATTGTGAGTTGTTCTTGGGGTATTTACTTTAATTAGACTTGTTTTTAAGGTATTGGTGATTTGTTTTTGGGGTATTATTTAGATTTATTCTTGGGGTATTACTTAAACTTGTTCATGGGGTATTAGTAACTTATTTTTCGGGTATTATAAATTGTTCTATGAGTATTACTTATTTATTAATTATTCATATATAAATTGTTCTTTGAGTATTATAAATTATTCTCCAGGTATTATAAATAATTTTTTGGGCATGCTCATTTATTAATATATATATAAATTAACCATAGCCACAACATATAACCACACCTGGAAGACGAAGAAGGCCATCACTTTCGTCGCAAGGTGATGAAGAAAATGAGTGTCATGCCACCGCAGATTCGAATGAGCTTGGCCGCCGTTTTGTCTCGCATGATAAGTGGCCGTGTATATATATGTCAAAATTAATTTGAATTTTGGGTACAATATTAAATTATCATTTTATTCAAAGTGAATGGATCTTAAACAACTTATAAATTATTTGGGTGAGTGGATTTGAAATTTATGGATTTCACACACAAATAACCACTCTTTCTAAATAAGTTAGTTGAATTTACAAATACTTAGATTTGAGTTTAAGTTCAAAATAGAGGAATTCTAAATCCTCATAAAAAACATGTCATTTGTGAAATCCCTCATCTCCACCCTTCCATCTCTATCTTTCCTTTACTTTTATCATTTTTTCTCATCTCTTTATAATTCGTGATTTGAAATATATGTCTTCTTGCATGTATTTTTTTTTTTAAAATTCATTTTTTTTTAAATCCATCCTCCAAATGGAGTCTTAAATAATTTATAAATTGTGTGACTAATATATAACATGAAATTGTTTTCCTACAATATTCTTCGACAATCATGCACATGATGATATAACATTATATATATAACAAAAAATAATCGTACGCAGCAGCCCATATTTGTTGCTGCACTTTTTTATGTGATGTGTCGTTGAAGGCCGTAAAGTAGATAATTTTATTGAATTAATAATTATTTTCTAAGGTTTGGATTGATACGATGAAATAGTATATATCTATCATTATTTATAATTTTATTACTAATATTATGTTTGATATAACTGTTTAATTAGAATTTAATTCAATAAAAAATAGTGATTTCCAAAAATAAAGTCTTTTATTTCAAATACGTTGTTAATTATTCCATTTTTTGGGGAATAATTTAATAGTATTAATTTAATAATATATTATAAATAATTATGTAAATATATTTTAAAAATATAAATAAAAAATATAAAAAATTTCAATAATAATATTTCAAAATATTAAAAATATAAAATTAATAATTAAACAATAATAGAAAAATAAAAATTATATAATAAAGTTTAGGAATAATATTGTTTTTTAACAATATAATCATAATATTGTACTTTTCAATAATTATTTTTTTCTATAAAATGACAATATTATTATTTAATGATATAATTATAATTTATGATAACTAAAATAATATTATTATCTTATTTAATATAAAAATAAAAATAGTATATCATCTAAATTATATAATTATATATATCAATAATAATACACATATATTAATAATATAACAATAATTCTATTAATAATAATCAATAATAATAATATTATTAAATGGTCATAATTGCATATCATTCATTATTAATACGTACCAATCATAAGAATAATTATTCTTGTGTTATTTTATTCACAATTCCATTTATGAGTTCATTTTGATTATTTATAACGCAAAAATTTATGTAGTGCATGAGATGTATCTTGATTTTAAATTCAAATTCAAATTTAATTTGATTTTTTGAAAACACGCAGTACATGCCGGATTATGTATTTTTTTATAATTGATGTATTAATAAATTGTTCTTAGGGTATTATTTAGACTTGTTCTTCGGGTATTACTGAGTTGTTCTTCGAGTATTGCAGACTTGTTCTTCGGATATTTCAGACTTGTTGGGGTATGTTTGATACTGATTTCTCGGATTTTATGATAATAATAATTAATAAACAAATAAAATACGAACACGAGCAATGCGGGAGGAGCTTGAGAGCTCCGTCCCTTGAATTATAGCTTTGAGTGCTCCTTGGAGCCCCCTAGCCTGTGTATTTCATATACTCTCTTTGTTATGAAAATGATCATCGTCCCTTACATATGAGGGGGCGACTCTCTATTTATAATGTGTCAATCTTAAAACATTAAAAAGACCTATTTGCCCTTATAGTTTGAGTCTATCACAATTATATACAATGAAGTTCTATACTTACATTAAAGTAATTCGATCCATTTAGGGATAAATACAGATTCTGGTAGGCCCAATGTCTCAAAATTGTATAATTCTGGTCACAACAGGGTATAAGTTAGGATTTAATTTTATTATTTAAGTACTTATATATTTCGTATTCTATAAGTAGTTTAGTATTATAAATAAGTGTCTCAAGCTTATTGTAGAGAGAGTTGATTTTGATTATTGTCTGTGATTTATTAGTTGTTTTTCCAGTATTCATAGGGTTGAATCAATGGATTTAACACAATAATCACAAAGATCATAATTATCCGGGTAATCTCAGAATCAATGGATCGATCAAAATAGTATCACTTTCTCGCTGCGGCAGTTGATATCAAGAGTCAATACGATCATGTGGATTATCAGTTATGTCATGTAATATTAGCAATATGGAAGAGAAATTTGATTTTCTTTGGTCTCAATTGGAAACAACCATCGATAGAATTTTGTATAGCTACTCCCAACGAGACGAATTTATGTTCCAGTCCCCGGTGTACTTAATGTCTCGATCCCCACTATTAGCAGCCCTGATGACCACCGCAACCGTGTTAAGAACACCACCAATCAACTACCATGTCCAGTTCCAAACAACCTGACCCTCAACATCACCCACATGCCACCACCAGTGTTCAACGGTCCCTCTCTTTTTTTCACACACTTACCACGAACCATGAGTCTAAAGCCGCCAGAAATTGAAGAGGTTGAAGAACTTTGTGTTGATTCTATTTCAAGAGAGGAAGCTCTTTGTACAGCGTCTCTTCAACCTGATTATGTCAGTGGGGCCAAATGGTCCTTTTTTGCTTGCCTAAGTTTGCTAAGTCATTTTCTGCTTTGAGCCTTTATATGGATACTTTTAATGGGTCTATTACAAAAGAAAAGGATGAACTTTTTTGTTTTAAGGAATTATTTGACTTTAATTTTAATAATAGTTATTATTTTATAAATAATGATAATTATTTTTATTCTACGCCGAAGATTTCATTTATTGATTAATACTTGTACTATGGATATTTTTTAAGTCGGGAGTTTGATGTTTATATATTGCACATTTTCGAAAAAAAATGCCCGTGCTATTATCTTACTCTACTGCTCAAGATAAAAACTCCTACAGATTCGAGAATGAATCTTTCGAAATGGGAGATAATGATGAAGATATGGATGAAGATTGTATTAGATATTTATGTTAATTTAGATTTGCATATCTATGTTTAGTTAGGATTTGATTTTATTTATTATTAACATTTATATATTTCTTATTCTCTAAGTAGTTTAATGTTATAAATAAGTGTCTCAAGCTTATCGTAAATGGAGTTAATTTTGATTACTAAAATAATTGAGTTTAATCCTTTTTTCCCATGATTTATTAGTTATTTTTCAAGTACATAGGGTTGAATCAATTGAATCAACACAATAATTGCGAAGATCCTACTTATCCAGATAACGGACGGATCACGATTGTATCGCTTTCTTGCTGCGTCAAACATTTCCTTTGTCTTGGAGTAAGTTTTCTAAATTTTTTTCGAGCTATGTTACTATAAGTTTCTCTTTATATATTAATACGAGAATGATATAGAACCCATTGGTGGTAAAAAAAAAAAAGTATACATCCCTTAACGTGTCAATGCCACATCATCAAATATTACTTCTATTTTGATTCTAATTTAATTTTATCTCTATATTTTGTATTGAAAAATTTCATAGTGGTATTTATTATTGACAAAATTTTGTATGAAAACTTTGAGGATAAGTTTATTATAAAACTACTTTAAAGTATCAAATATTTGATCAAAAATATCAATAGTCTCATTAGGAGTATAAAAAATCGGGGTATGTGGCATTATATTTTAATTGTTGTTGATTTTTGGCCTAAATTTTTAATACTCCTGATTAATTTTTTAGTACTTTAAAAATAATTTCATAATAAGTTTTTCATGAACTATTTTCATTTAAAACCTACTATTTATTATTCTTTTCTATTATCCTATACATATACATATGTTGGGACAATGCTAGTTTTGATTAGATCCCAAAACACCTGATGATTTGTTTGTGTAATAGTCACTGACACTTGGCAGCTAGGTTTAGTCTTATGTTTACAGGAACTCAGTTAAGGGGGAACTAACTGAGAAGCACTAATGAACCTTGAAAACTCAGAAGATGTTCCATACCAGACTTGAGAGACTGACCTTTCTAAGCTGATCAGCATCAGTCAGGATGAAGAGTAAAGACCCTGAGGTCCGTTGAAGCTTTGTAGATCCTGAGGATGTCTGGTTACGAAGAGTATTTGGGATTACCTGAAGTAGGAGTCAAGTAAGGACTTGTAAAGGTATTTAAGGCAAAAAGTCCGACAAAGAGATCCTTTACAGTACAGGTCAAAAGAGACAAAGATTGAAACCTAAAGATGACTTTGAGTGCTATCACAAATTATAGGATGAGATCCAATGAAAAGCTGGTACCTAGTGTATGGATATGACACTATCTATCTAACACCTGAGACAGTCTAAAAAAGCAAATGACGCTGTAGAAAATATTTTTCACCAGACAAGCATGGTGGATTAGACCTTACATTCATATGCCAGTTTATCACTCCTAAAAAAATTGCAAGTCTTGAACCTATTTCTCCAACGGATAATTTTTCAAGATTGATTATAACTACAGAAGGCCTTGACCAAAACAAGGTTACAGAAAATTCCCAAGCTGTGAGTTTAACCACGACTCGCAAGCACTCAAGCTCACAAGCTGTGCAAGATAAATTTTCATAGTGCTTAGATAGATTAGATTATATTCTGTATTTTTGCTTAATATAATATTTTAAGCTTAGAAGTGATAACCTATTTCTTTTGTATTTTGGCTTTGTATTGTAAAAGCTATCACACCCTTGTTGGAACCCAAAATTTTAAATCACTCTAGAACAGTTCATGTGAAGGAGTTAGTGAGGTTGGTTGTTGTAAATGGACTATAACTCGTAAAGTTCTATGAGTCAGATTCCTAGAGAATAAGCATGAACCACAGTGCGCTCTGGCACAATAAAAATAATATCAATTCCTTAGAAAGAAATTCCCCTGTTCAATTAAGACCGTGGATGTAAGAGCTTGAGTCTCTGAACCATGTTAAATCTCTTGTGTGTTGTACTTGGTTTCTGCATTCTTAACTGTCATATCATATTACATTGAGCTTTGTTTTATCATAATAGACACAATCTATCCTGACTTGAATTTGGTGTACTAACCTTTAATCACAACATTTAAAAAGCTAAGACAAAGTCTTTCAAAAAATCTAAAACGAGCTATCCAACTGATAAGCTTTTGAGCTGCTAGTATGTGGTTTATCTCAATTGCGCCTCTATGAGCATTCAAGTACACAACTTGTTTGAATCCTGACCTGATAAGTCTTGTCGGACTTTAGGCTAAAGATTATCCTCAGTTAAGTTGACTGTATTATCTTCAGGAATCTTGCAAAAAGATTTGACATCAGTGTATTCCACCTCTTACACTGATCTGACTCGTTTGGACCAACAACATATATTTTAGACTTTTATCTGATAAATTCTAACAAAATCATATTTTTTTCAACAAATTTTTATGTTTTTATAAAAATTAAAATGAATTATACGAGATTTTATTTTCTTAATGGAATCATCTGCATATGCTAAAACTTGACAAAACTTGTTTGAGATTTGAAATAAAAAAAATATATAAATTAAGAATAAGAATTACATTTAATTTGTTGGATAAGTAAAAAAATAATGGCTTATTGTCATATACACTAGGTGCACCGTGTAATTCAAATGAATTTTAAAAAATTACTCTCATTATTATTGAAAAGTTACCTGATAAGTTAAATTCGTGCGTAATTTGTGTGCTTTATTTGTTTATTTTGTGATAATAATTTAATATTTTCTTTATAATTATTCAACTTATATCATTATGGTATCAATACTTTAATTGGGTATTTTCTATAAAATTTAGGTTATTTTAGAACTTTTTGAGTGAGAGTAGAAAAATTAATGGGACTTATATAGTTGAACAATGATAATGAGACTTGAAACATATGAAGCTTCTCGAAAAGAGGATCACAAAAAAAAAAAGGATCAAGTCAATCGGAGTTCAAGAGCTGAAGTTATGAACAAAACAAAATTGGTGTGCAGAAATTCAAAACTCTTGGCCTAATTGAAGAATAAAAGAGAACTTGAAGATCATTTTCCAGATTTGAGGAAGATTAGATTTTCTAGATTTTAGAAGTTTGAATCATTATTTTTTGAGAAGATATAAGGCATGATCCAAAGTTTATTACATCAATAAATACTCTAATTTAGCCTCTAGATTTTCAATGAACTCTGAATAATTTTCTTTTACCGTATATTTTTTTAGATTAAGAATTTACTTTTTAAGTTTGAGAAAATACGGAACCCAGGGGTATGTTTGGTTAAGAATGGTGGTGGATAGAATGAGGATGGAGATGAAAAAAGGTAAATGAGGGTATCATATGAACAGAAAAATGGTGTTTGCTTAAGGATGGAGAAGTAGAGTTGGATGAAATTTTTGTCAAATCAATACGATGTTGTATTGTTTTATTATTGCTAGTTAGTGTGATGATGATTATGATATAAAATGATGTATGGATAAAATAAAAGTTGGAGAGAAAATAAATGAGTAAAATAAAAGTAAGAGAGAGAATAAATAAGTGGATGTTAATATGATGATATAATTGTGTGGAATTTTGTGAAAATATGAATATAAATGTATAATAAGTATGGATGAGATATAGAATATGCTCATCCAAATTTGGATGAGATGGAGGATGGGTCATCCCCGTCCAAATGGGTCAATCATTAACCGCGCATGCCCTTAATTATTAATGTTTTTTTTTTTAAAACTCTATCTTGATTCTTGTCATTTGATTTATGCTATGTATACCCAAAAATAAATTAAATCACCTTAACAAATCCACTAATGTAGTAGGATAAGTAAGAGAGTCGAACCCACGAGAAATAGTGCAATTCAATTGAATAAATAATGTTTGGAAGCAATAAAATAGGAAGGTGTTTAGATTGTTATTTATATAATTGAGTAAAATGCAAGAAAATAAATAAACAATAATTAAAAATATTTAGCTCTCGGATAGCTTCCCCAGAATAATTCTCCACTCAAACAACTTATGGCATTCTTGAATCTACTCGATTCTTGCCCCTAAATCAGTGGTACGATGAAACCAGTCTGAATTATTTTTTAAGTTTAATTAATTAGAAAATACAACCCATAATTAATCTATTCTAATGAAAACCCCAAAAATATTTTTTCAAGATTTAATCCACAGAACGCATTAAACACCAAAATAATAGAACAAACTAGACTATGAAAGCGAAATGCTTGAATCATATAACCTAGACTTTGTTATCTCTAGGGGTTTTCTTACCCTATTTGCTACTATAATTACCCAAATTTATTTGCACATATGCTTTATATTCGTATTGGTAATATATTATAATTATTTTTTTATATATTAATTTTTTAAATTTTTTATATATCACATATTGTTAATGGAAAATAAATCTAAAAATCAAAATCTGATAATCTTACACATAATATATATTAATATCAAAAATATACAAATATAATTATTAAAAAAATAAAAAATAAATTTACTTATGTAAACAGTAGATGACAAATATTTTGTGGCCTACACCTTGAAGATAATGTAATAATGTATTAAAAATAGGAAAATACGAGATAAAAAATAAAATATGGAATAAGTACTAATTCATGTTGTCTCTATATGAGATCATATATTCCACAATGATCGTATTTCAATTATATTTTATTGAGTGAGTATTATGTGTATAATACACACCAAAATAGAATGATTGTTCTGATTGATCACAATTCAAATCAAATTAAAACTAATATACATAAATTCTATTTTTTTTATATACATATTACTCACATAACACTTTACCTATTTATCATCAGGTAACATCTGTCATTAATGATAATATGCTATATCATTTATAACATTTGTAATCATGTATTAAAACAGTGAAGTACTATACAAAACATTAAAATAAAAGAGTAAGTTTTGTATAAAATTATTATAACTTTTTAATATAAGTATTATCACTTTTAAATTTTAACTTTTATGATAGATGCGTGTAAAGTTTATTATCCAAAAGAAAAAAAAGGTAATATTATTTATATTCCAAAAAAAATTGTATAATTTATTCAAAAAAATTTATCTACTCTTAAAATTTAAATATTCTTTTAAATCTTTACATACATATTCTATTTATTACATTTACTTTTAAAAAATAATATGCAAAAAAGTACCATAATTTTTTGGAATATTACATTTTACATTAAATAAATTTTCGCATTTCACTAAAAAAATTGCCAAAATAAACTAGAAGAATCGTGCCTAAATTTCGATGATAATCACCAATGCTTCCTAGGGAAAAAAACATTAATTGAGCAAAATCTTTATTACATTTAGGCAAAGATTTTCAATCTCTTATCCCATGCCATAATTGTGCCTAAATTTACCAATTTAACACGCGCGCACTGAAACGCGTACAGTGATTGCACCGTCTATTCACGGCCACGTGTACGTCTCCGATTTCACCAGCCGCTCCCAGCTGTTTCGTTTTCTTTAGAAATTCAAAAAACACTGCAAATTTCTCTCTGCGCCATCACTTTTATTTGTCGCACAGTCCAACAGCTCATCATCTTTGCCCCATTTTTATATCTAAAAAAGGCTTCGTTTTCTGGTTTCTCTTCGCGACATCTGGATAATATTTTACTATTATTTTCTTTGAAGAATCAAAAGGAGAAGAAATAATACTTATATAGTGGAGTTGGTCACTATTTGGCATGGAAACTCTCCGTAAATCCTTCAAATCTTCGCCACCGCATCGCGAGGAAGAAGAGCGCCAGATTCTGTTGACGGAAAAGCCGCCCGCTGCTGCAACTATGACGTCGTCCTCCGCCTCCTCTCCTTCCCCTCCCAGAGACGCTGCGGCGGTGATTAAGATCAGCAGGCAGAATTCGCCTGTCGGAAACAATGGTGCTGCTACTAGCAATGGATCGAGTGGTAACGACGCTGCTGCAACTAACAGAGTGTGGAGGGGCTCCAGTTACGATTTCTCGAACGACGCCGTTATGAGAGCCGCCGCCGACTCGAAGGAGTTCGATTTCGTGACGGAGTCGCCGCTGTCTCAGCAATCGCCGTTGGCTAGGATACCGGAGAGCCCGAACGCTAATAACTACGACCAAATGACGGCGAGAGACGTCCGAGTTTCTTTTCACGAGCCGGCGGCGAGCCGCCGGTCCAATGCTGAACAGGATGAAGTTCTGGTTTGCAGCTCCAACAATTCATTCCGGAGGAAATCGAGTTTCATGAGAACCAAAACTACAAAGTCCAGATTGCTCGACCAACCGGAGGAAATTCACCGGAGATCTGATAACCAGAGAACGGGGAAATCGCAGATTTTGGGGAAACCGGGAAGCGATATCGACGAGGATGATCCATTTCTGGAAGAGGATTTACCGGACGATTACAAGAAGATGAAGTATAATGCTCTTTCGGTAATCCAATTTCTGAGTTTGATACTAATTATTGCAGCCTTAGTGTGTAGTTTAACTATAAAATTGCTAAAAAATTATCACATATATGGACTGCCATTGTGGAAATGGGAGTTAATGGTGCTGGTTTTGATTTCTGGGAGGTTGGTCTCGGGTTGGGGAATTAGGATTGTTGTTCTTCTAATTGAGATGAACTTTCTACTTCGTAAACGGGTTTTGTACTTCGTATACGGTTTGAGGAAGGCTGTGCAGAATTGTGTGTGGTTGGCTCTGGTGTTGATTGCTTGGCAATGCATTTTCGACAAGAAGGTTGAGAAATCAACGAATTCCAAAGTTTTGCAATATGTGACCAAGATTTGGGTGTGTCTTTTGGTGGGCACATTGATATGGCTAGTGAAGACTTTGATAGTTAAGGTTTTAGCTTCTTCGTTTCACGTTAGCACATTTTTTGATCGAATTCAAGAAGCATTGTTCAATCAGTATGTGATTGAGACCCTCTCGGGGCCACCGTTGATTGAAATTGAGCGTGAGAAAGAAGATGAAGAAAAGATAACAATTGAAGTAAAGAAACTTGAGAGTGCTGGGGCAACTATTCCACCTGGTTTGGACAATATGTTTCGAAAGAGTGGAAGAATAATTGGTACTCCATGTAAGACTCCGACATCTGCAGGTTCTAAGGCTACGGTGTTTTCAAGAGTGTTGTCAAAGAAGGAAGATAAGGATGGAATCACCATCGATCATTTGCATAGGTTGAATCAGAAGAACATTTCAGCCTGGAATATGAAGAGGTTGACGAACATAGTGAGGAAAGGGGTTCTCACTACTCTAGATGAGAAACTACAGGGCTCTGCAGATGAAGATGAGGCAATGGTGCATATCACAAATGAAAACCAGGCCAAAGCTGCGGCTAAGCAAATCTTTCTTAATGTGGCAAAACGTGGATCAAAGTTCGTTCCTTTATATTCGAATTCGGAATTTAAAAACTCATCATTGTGTAATGTATTATAGTATAATGAAATGATTTTTTTCATGACCAGACATATTTACTTGGAGGACTTAATGCGCTTTATGCGGGAGGATGAGGCTTTAAAAACCCTTCATCTCTTTGAAGATGGATCTGAGGAAAAGGGAATCAACAAGCATGCTCTTAAAAATTGGGTGGTAAGCAATATTATCTTTCATTTTCATCATTAAGTTGTAACTAACTACGGATTTTGCTAGTTTTCTTATCTCTCTTGTTAATATTTAACATGGATATAGTGTCAAGTTGTTCGTAGTGATTTGAAAATCGATTTCATCAAATTTAATAGTTTCATATTTACCGATAAAAAAAAAGTTTCATATTTAAGCCTAAAATATGCTTCATCTTTTCTTTTCAAGGCACTTATATAACTAATCATATTGAGGTTCAGTTGATTCATTATTGGACAATCAACTTACACCTTTCAAATTAAATATGAACCTATCATGAAATTATATTTGATGGAATTCTATCTTCAGTATATTATCAATTTAACAATGCAGTTCATAACTTTCCACTACTAAGCAATCAACATAATTTGCCTATGATGCATCGTTTTCTTGAAATTTTCTTGCTAATATCCAATGCCTTTCGAGTCAACAATCATCGGAATAGTGAAAGCAGCTTTAATTGTCAGTACTTGTTAAAAAATATACTCTAGTTGTAGTTTCTTGTCTGATTCTTTGGTGGTTATATTTTTCAAGTGATGCTAATTGATATGTACTATTTTAGCACAAGAACATTAAACATGGCCCGTTTTACTTTCACCACAGGTCAATGTATTCAGAGAGCGAAGAGCTCTTGCACTGTCTCTAAATGACACAAAAACTGCTGTTAACAAACTGCACCAAATGCTAAATGTCATGGTGGGGGTTCTCATTGTTGTAGTGTGGCTTCTCATACTCAGAGTTGCTACAACACACTTTCTCGTTTTCTTAAGCTCCCAGGTTCTTTTGGTGGTGTTCATGTTTGGAAACACGTGCAAGACTACATTCGAGGCGATTATCTTCTTATTTGTGATGCACCCATTTGATGTGGGCGACCGTGTTGAAGTTGATGGAGTTCAAGTATGTTTTCTTGCTTTATAAAAATCTGCTCGTGTTTGTAGTTTAGTACTTATTTACAATCTAATGTACATTGTAGATGATTGTTGAGGAAATGAACATATTGACAACTGTTTTCCTCAAATTCGATAACCACAAAATCTACTATCCAAATAGCGTCCTTTCTACAAAGCCGATCCACAACTATTACCGTAGTCCAGACATGGGAGACGCGATTGATTTCTGTATCCACATTTCAACTCCTGGAGAGAAGATTGCTGCAATGAAGGAAAAGATCACAACGTATATCTTCTTTTCTCAATACTCATTTAATAATTTATCTTTTCCCAATACTCATTTAATATTCACATTATGCAATTGTTTGCTTTCAGGTATATTGATAACAGGAGCGACCACTGGTACCCAGACGCGATGATTGTAATGAGAGACGTGGAAGATTTGAACAGGTTGAAGTTTTCAATTTGGCCTACGCACAGGATGAACTTTCAGGATATGGGTGAGAGATGGACAAGGAGAGCCCTTCTTGTGGAGGAAATGATCAAAACTTTCAGAGAGCTCGATATTGAGTATCGTATGTTGCCTCTCGATGTGAACGTAAGGAACATGCCACCCATAAGTTCGAGCAGGGTACCATCTAATTGGACTGTTTTTGCTCCTTGAGTAAGGTGGGATTAGATTATAGCTAATTTACATCATATTGTACAGTTTCTTCTTCCATTATCAACTAGTTTGACTTGAGAATGTTGATCTATAATTATTGATTATCCACCAGGTTTTTAGTAGATCATCTTACTTATCTTTTCAAGTTCTTGTGATTGCTTTCTTTTCTCCCATACATTTAAATCTCATCAAAGAAGAAATATTGGATTAGTGAATATACAAAATCCTATTGTTTGATTGATTACTGTTTTTGACCACCATCTTCTTTCTTCCCTCTTAACAAGCAATTCCCATTCGCAGTAGGTCACCCCCTATGCCTCCCACATGACCCTTGTTCTATATCAAAATTCAATTCCATACCGCCATTGAAGGCTGGCTTCTCTCTAAGCTCAGCTCCCTACCCGCCATTTCAGCCATGTCACACCACGTCCCATTCGTCTTACTTTCCGTGTCCAACTTTATGTCCCTCAAATTTATTTTTATTCTCCTCTTAAAAATATTACTTTATTATAACATTCACAAAAAAATCATTTTATTCTCTATAATTATTCTACAATATTTTTACTTTATCTTATTTTCTTAAAAATATTACTTTATTATAACATTCACAAATAAAAATCATTTTATTCTCTATAATTATTCCACAATATATTTACTTTATCTTATTTTCTTTAAAATTCATGTGCACACAAAAAAGAATAAATTTGGGAACAGAGGTAGTATTTCAAAATTCAAAATTGTTGCATTTTCTCATTCACAATACTCATACAAATCACGTTTTATTTCAATTAAATATGAGGAGAAGCTAGAGAGTGAGCAGTCATATACACCATTTGCTCTAGGTTATTTGGTGTTTGATATGGAGGATCATATTGTCTTCACCGTCAGTCAGTGCAAATTGATGTTAGTTGATGGGACCAAATTGTTCGTCTGTTTCCAGGGTCAAGTCAGGAACAATCGCAATTGGGTCAATTTTCTCTCTATTCGAGTAATTGTTGTTTGGAGTCGGATATTGATTTGACTAACATACGTTGGCTATAGAGTCAAGCAAGCTTGAAAATTATTCATATTGATTGTGTGTTTTGAAAATCATTTTAATTGCACGGATATTGTATCTATCTCAAGATCATGTTTCATCATATAAATAGTTATCATGGACAAAATGAAAATTTTGGTGGGTGGTGGAATATGGCTTCATATAGCTTCATCGTTTGATTCGCTTCATGTGATGTTTCCCCTCCCCTGATTAAGAAGTCTTCACCGTTTGACTATTGTTCCGAAATGATTGGTTGGGGGTGGCTTTTCACTTTAGGGATTCATGCTATATATATGGGGGTTCTATTCATCAACATCTATTTCGGCTTTAGTCTTGTATATATCAGGTGCATCGTATAATTTAAGTGTATTTTTAAAAAATTATATTAGTTTTGTCCCGAGTCTTTTTTTCAAAATATCTGGGCACACGGATTAAGAAAAAAGTAAAATATGTGAGTGTGAAGTTAATTAATAAAATATAAAAAGTGTACTTTATTGACTTTTGTGAGTGTAAATTATTTTCTTTTTTAAGGTAGGAAAAAAGAGTTGGGACGTCCCAAAATGGAAAAAGGGGAAAAAATAGTTGGGACGGAGGGAGTACATATTATTACTGAAAAGTTTATATTTAATGGTGTAACTTTGCAGTAATAAATGGTGTATTTTTTTAAAAAATACACTTAAATTGCACAGTACACCTGATGCACAAGAGACTAACTCTATTTTAAGTTATGGCTAAGAGATTAATACCAAAATCATCCCATAACTTTTTCACTTTTTCGATTTGGTCCCATAACTATGTACTGTTTCAATTTAGTCCCATAACAATTCAAATCTAACCAAATTAGTCCCATAATTGTGTAATGTTTCAATTTAGTCCAATAACAATTCAAATCTAATCAAATTAGTCTCATAACTATATAATGCTTCAATTTAGTCCCATAACAATTCAAATCTAACCAAATTAGTCTCAAATCGCCAGAAATGACATAAACAAATTTGGGACTAATTTGGTTAGATTTGAATTGTTATGGGACTATTTTGAAATATTACATAGTTATGGGATTAAATTGGTTAGATTTAAATTATTATGGGACTAATTTAGTTAAATTAGAATTGTTATGAGACTAAATAGAAATATTACATAGTTATGAGATCAAATCGAAAAAGTTGAAAAGTTATAGGATGATTTTGGTATTAACCCCTTGCATGGACATTTGAATGGTTCTATTAGTGTAAAAAATTAAATAGACTTGTAAGTTAAATAATATAAAATAATATTATTTTAAAAAACCATAATTTTATTGTGGATAGAAGAATATAAAAACATGACTCAATTATTATGGAGGGTGGGATAA
This sequence comes from Prunella vulgaris, assembly GCA_026898435.1. Classification (NCBI taxonomy): domain Eukaryota; kingdom Viridiplantae; phylum Streptophyta; class Magnoliopsida; order Lamiales; family Lamiaceae; genus Prunella; species Prunella vulgaris. Next base: position 90,892 of record JAPKLY010000213.1, on the reverse strand, counting down.
CAAATGGGCTGTCCCATTACCACACAAATAACATTTTTCAAGGGGGCGCATATATTTCTGCCTTTTTTTTTTAAGTTGTTCATCACCTTCTTCAATTCATCACTTATATCTTTCAAAATTTAACTTCTCTCTCACAAACTAAGATTAATATTTGTAAATTTATTCCCACTTCATTTAAAGAATATATGGGAGCAAGGCACCACAACCATTTCGCTCACCACCATATATTCCGATGCCGATGAATGGAATGGATGAAGATTTTGATTTTTCTTTCTTGTTATTGAATGAATTTGAATTATTTGTGATTGTTGATAGGCGAAACTAATCCAAAAGGTAAACACAAGGAAGCTCGACGAGGTAGGTAAGAACCTCGCCCGAGCTCCCGATAGGCCAAGGCCCTCAGCCAACTACATCCGGAGAGAGAGGGTTGCAGGCGAGCTTGCCCACTCGTGAGGAAGCTCGCCCCTATCCAGAGAGACCAAGCAAGAGTCCAGTGCTACATTGCTCCGGAATCATGCAAGGCTTAGAAGCTCGCTATAGAAGCTCGCTCGGGATCAGGGCATTGGCGGCATGTATATAGAACGAATAGATGTGTAGTAGGACAAGCATTGTATAGGAAGCATTGTGATGGGCCAAGACGAGGGTCAAGAACCCTTGTCAACACCTAAAGCCAAATAGGCTCACAAGGTGCCACCTCACACTTGCACACCTATAAATAGGTCTCTCTTGTACTATTCTCTCTCCAACTGATCATAATACACATTTACTTTCTCTCTCTAAGCTCTCACTCTCTCTCTCTATATTATCCTTCCAAGAACATAAATCTTAGATTATTGTTTGGTAGAATTACATGTTATAATAGCCACATAAATACATCATTAACAAATTCTATCAACAATTTGGCGCTAGAAGGAAGGTGGTGCCCCAACCTAAAAAATTTGAGAGCAAATAGTGAGGGTTTGTTTGAAGATTTGAAGGTGTTCTTGACCAAAGCTCAAGAACACTTGAAGATACACACTTATTTCACTCTTTGAACAAAAACCCAGATTTTTGGGTTTATAAATTCTGCAAAAAGGTTTTCAAACGCACGCGAGTACACAAATAAACCAAATTCTGGATAATTCGTCACACGCAAGGCTAGACGAGAACCCGAGCAAAACCACCTTGACTGGAAGTTGACAACCTCGACGGCCTTCATCCAAACCATGTCTAAGGAACAAACCTCGGTGACGACCAGGAGGTGGAAGGGAGCCACCCAGAACCAGGGCGAGGGGGAGAACTCACGGCGAGCTCCCCAGAAGAGCAACGCCCCGCGAGCTCCCCAACGAGTTTCCGTGACTCAGGAGGAGCTAAACCCCACCCTGAGGGACCTCGCCAACAACCCCGACGAGCTCCAACGCACTATTGCCGCCCTGCAGATGTTGCAGCAACGTCAACATGATGAGCTCGCCCTGGTACCTCGGCGGGCTCCGGCTACCGAGGCCAGGGAGCAGACGAGGCAGACCCAGGGCACCTGAACCCAGGGTCAATATAGCGAGCTTTCCACCGAACAGGAGGCGAGCTCCGCCCAAGCTCGCCAACGCAGAGAGCACACCGGAAAAGCGAAGGTGGCGGAGGGACCAAGTCCGCATGATGGGCGAGCTTCGGCTTATACTGAAGCATCTGACACCCATCAGTCGCAAAGGAGGGAGGTCCTCCAAGGCAGGTTGGGGCCGAGGTGCGGGGAGAACGAACGAACGGCGGCCCCCGCTTCATCGCATAGGGGAGAATCAGACCTACAACCTCGTAGGTCCGCCCACGACCGACTGAGAAGGCCCGCAGCTGATAGGTTGGGCCCGAATGATGGGCGCCAATTCCATCCCATCGCCGAGGGGTCACCCCAGAGTGAGGCACCACGAGGGCGTGCATCCATGAGGCGCACGACCTTCGAACAGCCTCCACAGGAGGTGGCCCACAACGACGAGCTAGCCACGTTGAAGAAGGCCGTCGAGATGCTACAACAACAAGTAGCAGCCAAATCCGGCAGACCTGATACCACCACTCTCCCCGCATCCCCATTGGCACCTGCTATCCTCAAAGCACTGGTTCAGAAGAAAATCCAGTTCCCGGCGATGTCTGCATACGAGGGCGAGTCTGACCCGAAGGTCCACCTGACCAAGTATGCAGACTTTATGATCTCGGTGGGCGCCACCGATGCCACTTAATGCCGGAACTTCCCGCTGACCCTCGGAGACCGAGCTCACCGCTGGTTCTCATCACTCACCCCGGGGTCAATCCAGTACTTTGGCCAACTCATGCGGGAGTTATTGGCCCACTTTTTCGGGTTTGGGTCCTACCTCACCCAGAAGCACCGACTCGCCAACATCCACCAAGGCGAGAATGAGACCGACCAGCAGTACCTGGAAAGGTTCGATAAGATCCTGCTGGAATGTGAACCGGTGAGCGAGGACACCAAAATCGTCTAACAGTGATGGCCGGGCTCAAGAAGGGCACCGAGGTCTGGAAGAAGATGCACCTAGCATGCCCGAACACCTACACCGAATTTTGGCACAAAGCCGGGGTATTTGTTGCTATGCAGGCCCTCCTGAAAGATGTCGGTGCCTCAGAGGAGTAGAAGCCCTATGGGAAGAAGTCCGGGGGCACATACAAAGCTCCCCGGAACTTGAAAGCTTTCGACGATGGGGACGAGTTCAAAGAGAAGCTCAACCAAGTGCTCACCGTCTCCGTCGACCATGTTTTCACTGTGGTCAAGGACAAAGCCATGCTGAACGAACCAAGGAGAATTCACCAGGACTGCGCGAAGCTTAACCCCAACAAATACTGTGCATACCACCAGTCGATTGGCCACTTCACCAGCGAATGCCGAGACCTCCTCAAATAACTGTGGAAATTTTACGAGGATGGGAATTTGGCCGAGTTCGTGAAAAAGACACCAGTGAAGAGGACCAGGGTTGAGAGGAGGGAGGTCTCCGATGACGAAGGAGAGGACGAGGACCGACGTGGCCCTCAACATAGGCGAAGGGCACCTCCCCAACCTCAACAAAACCTGGAGCCTACTAGAGAACTCCTGGTTCTCGAGGAGGTGATCGGAGCTGCCGGAGGTCTCCAAGATGGAAGATCCTACATTTCCAAAAGACAGAGGAAGGCCGAAGTACGGTCCGTAAACCAGGTTCAGGAAGGCAGCTCCAACTCCAGGCCCACCGCGCAACCCACTGATGAGCTGACATTCTCTTCGGTGGACTTGGAAGGGGTACTGACGCCCCACAATGACTCGTTGGTGATAAGCGCCAACATCATGAACGTCCGAGTTCACAGACTACTTGTGGACACCGGCGCCTTCACCAACATCCTCTTCAAATCCACCTTAGATGCCTTAGGTGAGTTTGAGTCGTACATAGAACCTAACAATGCTAGGATAGTGGGGTTCGGAGAAGCTGTAACCGTCCCCCTAGGTAGTATTAGGTTGAGCATCCAACTTGTATCGGCCGAGGACCCAGAACGGAGACTGACTAGGTTAATAGATTTCCTTATTGTCGACCAGCAGTCCTCCTACAACGGGTTCCTTGGCCACCCCTTTATCAATGAATTCAAAGTGGCGTGTTCGACCTACTACTATTGTATCAAGTTCCCCACTCCTACATGGGCCGGGACTATAAAAGGTGACCAGAAAAAGGCCCGTGAGTGTTTGCTCCAAATCAAAGACGGCCAGGTCAAAAAATCCATAACGCGGGTTCAAATCCTCGAGGAAGATGTATAGATTCCGGCAGACGAGCCAAACATCCTGGACATCATCTCAACAGAAACTGAGTTGATGGAGGTAGGCGACCTGCCGGAAATTGACCAAGTCTCAGAACCTGCGCATGACACAAAACCAGCACTAATGGAGGGAGTGGAGGAAACTCAAACTGACCAAGTGCAGGAACCGGTGCAAGATCCGCAACATACGCCCATGGAAGTGGTTGAGGAAGTCCAAGATGGAGAACCTGCGGGAGGTCGAGAACCAGTGCCAATGGAGGTTGATCCAACTCCCCAGGTTGCAGAACCATCCCAAGTTGATGGACCACCGGAGGTACTGAGGGTTGATGAACCTGCCCAAGCTGGGAGCCAAGCCGACGATCTCGAATCGCGCATAGGTCACCAACCTACGCAGATGTCACAAGAAGAGTGGAATGAATTCATCAGTGAACCAAGGTGGAAAAGTCAAAAGAGAAAAGCCACCCCCATGGAGGAATTGACAGTTGTTGGTCCCAAAGGCAGATTTTAGAGAAAGAATACCCTGAAACAAGTCTAGAAGGGGGGGGGGGGTTGAATAGACTTGTAGGGATTCAAAACCTTTATTCAATTTTTCACTTATTTAAAAAACAACAGACTACTTGAGATAGTCTGAATTTGAAAATTGTGCGCTGTGAAATTTTGTGCGGAAGTGTTTTAGTGAAAATCGGTTTTTAGGTGATGTGCACAAATAAAGAACAGAAAATAAGAATGTAAGACACAAGGGATTTATAGTGGTTCGGACGAAAGGTCCTACTCCACTCTCCACAATCCAACTGGAATTGTGGGGCTCTCCACTAACTTTACTCACTCACTCACTCACTCACTCACTCACAAACTTCGAGAGTACTACTCTCTTACAAACAGTCAATGCTTAAACAGCGATCGACTTCTAACAGCTTCTACAAAGCTTTACAAAAGATAAGTATGAATGTAGGGTGTTGAGTGCGAGTAATGATTTTGACAGAGTTTCGGCAAGGTTGAAGTACGTGTAAATTCCGTACTGAAATCATCACTGTTACTCTAATTTATAGGGTTAAATAACTAGCCGTTGGGATGGACTAGAAATCTGAGATCCTATAATTTCGTATTCAATCAATCATTGAGATTGATTGAATCTCCTTCTTGATTCCCGTCAATCTTCGCGATCTACAATCAATCAAGTTTGTCCCCTTGATTGATTGATCTTCTATTCTGGGAATCCCTTCCTTTTTATCGCAAGTCAACCCTTAGAGTGATTCCGAAAAATCTGGGCGGAGCACAAGACATCAGCTGATCTGTCTCCTCAGCTGGTGTATGGTCTGCTGACACTTGGACCTCAACTGATGTGCAGGTCTGTTGGTGTGCACCTCAGCTGATCTTCTGGACCTCGTCTGGAAACTCTTGATCCTTGGTCCTTGTCTTGTCTGCAACTTGCTCAACTGATCAGCTGATATTCTGATGTCAGCTGATCTTAACTCCTCTGATGTTCTACTCTTGATACTCCAGTGTCAGCTGCTCAAGTCTTCTGTCTTCTGGAATCGGCTAAGTCCTCAAGACCTTAGCTAGTCTTCTTCTCTATGATAGCTTCGGATCTTCTAGGCAGCAAGGTTGATTCCCCCTTACTCGAACCTATCTAATCCTAACTACTCATCAGCTGACTAACAGGTTCAGCTGGTCCTATTACAAGCTGATTGGTTTATTTTATCATCAAAACATCTAACAAGAATATCCTAACAAATTCCCCCTTTTTGATGATATCAAAACCAACTTAACTGATCTCAACAGATAAGCATATTAAAATCAAGATCAATAGGACAGAAAAGAAGATCTTTATATAAGATCCCATAGACAGAATAATAAATACAGCTGACAACAAGAAGCTGTCTGGAATAGTAAAACTTCATTAAGCAAAATCAGGAGTTACAAATCAGAATAGAGACCTACCCTCAGCTGACTCAGCTGGACTATTACACAAGTGATTTTCTGCAGTCAAAAGGCACTTGCATCCAGTCGAGGAACCTCTTCTCTATGTTCTTCAGAGCAGCAACAGAGGTATCTGGAAGATCTGGAATGAAGCAAGTCACCATCTGCAACCATATCTTCCTGATTTCTATCCAGACAATCTTCCCATTATCATCAGTTGGTGTAGGAAAATACTCTATCTCAGGCAACTCCGGCTGAACATCCACCTTGAGCATAGCTTCAGTGATTGCCTTAAAGAAGATTGGAAACGTTCCCTTTAGCCAATCTCTGAATTCTGCGTTTTTCTCCCTTTCTCCTCTGGTATCCTCTCCTCTGAGAACGTAGAAATGAATCATGAGCCTTGCTTTTATCGTCTTCCAGAGATCCACAAGCTCAACTGACAGTTGATTGCAAAACCAGTCAATTGGTCCGTCAACCAAAGGTTCATTTGGATCACGTACATACTTTCCAGCCTTTGATCTGCTACCTTGAGAAACCATCTTCCCTTGTTTCTTCAGTTTCCTCTGATAGCGTCTCTCCAGCTCATCATTCATTTCCCTATCATGCCTCTCGTTCCTCTCTTCTGGAGTCTCCTTCTCAGCAAGCTGTAATTCTTTGGCTAGCTTCTCATCTAGCTCAGCGTTCATGACACGCTTCTTCTTCTCTCTTTCCTCAGCTACCACTTCTTGTCTCTGCAAAGCCTCAGCCATCCTCGTGTCTCTTATCTCCTGAGCCTTCTGCTGTGCTATACTTCGAGTATTAACATACTCTTCAACATTTTGGATCCTAGCTGACAACACACTATTGTTGTCCAACAGCAAAGCCTTCAGAGATTCCATTTCGGCTTTCAAAGAAGCAGTCTCAGCTTGCAGAGCAGCGATATCAGCTGAGTTCTTCTCTTCCCCCTTTTTGATATCATCAAGAGCAGATGAAGAGGGAAGGGAGGTAACAACAGCTTGAAGGTCCTCCTGACCATTTTTGCACTCAGCAACTTGTTTTTCCAAATTTTCAGTCATCAGCCTGATCCTATCAGATTCAGCAGAGAGAGAGGCAGAAGCATCATCGAGGAATGCCTTGGCAGTGTCTTTGAACCTTTGGCGAGTGTGGAAAAACTCCTTCCTGGTGACATACAAGCTGTCCTCAAGAGCATCTCGCAGCTTGTTCCGATGGTCCAGCAACACTTGGTGGACATGCTGTTCAATCAGCGAGGGTGCAGCAGACTTGACAGCCAGCAGAGTGACTTTGACCTCCCTGATATGATCATCGAAATAGCCTTTAAGTTGATCTAAGATATCAGGAGTTACCTGATCAGCTGGGTTGATCTCATAGTTTGTTGCAGGAGGAATGAATTTTGACTCCGCTATTTCCGGGCAATCCAGCGCAACCCCATCCTTAAGCAGTAGGGCTCTAGCTACCTTCTGAAGACCTTCGGGTGTAGTCAGCTGGGATGGTGCCTTAACTTCCAAGGCATCCATCAAGATTTCTTCCCACTCTGTGAAGGCAGCTTCACCCATTTCCTTCACCAATTCCAAAAAGAAGGTAACGGGTCCCTCTCTCGCCTGAGCCTAAGCAAGCCCATCAGCCAGCAGGTCTTGGTAGGCTGGGTAGGAGTTGAGCTCTGGGATGTATAGGGTGATGTGGGCTAGGGCAGTGATGACCATCCCTCGTTCAAGAGTCCCTTTTGAACGAAGGTGGGATAAGCGAGCTTGTTGAGCCATTTCAGTGGGGCAGTTGGGGGTTTCAAGGTCAATGGGTTCATTTTGAGATGGTTGGGGATCAGCTGAAGGCTAACCAGAGGCAGCTAACTCCTCTGGTTCATTCCCAGCTGGGATCTGTGTAGGTGAGGGGTCAGCTGGGGGAGTGGATTGGGCAGATGTTTGAGGGTTTTGGGAAGTGGATGTGTGAGGGGGGTCAGATGAGGGAGTAGGTTGAGTTGACCTGATTGGTGAGGCGGCAATAGGTGTACCTGCTGGTGATGCCTCTCTGGAGGACTGAACCACTCCAGTCTCAGCAATGGATAGCTCTGCAAAATCCTCCTCTTCTGGATCAGAATCAGGGGCAGACTCCTCCTCTGATCTAGTTGCCTCTGCTGATTCTGCCTCTGCTGGCTCCTCTTCTGCATCAGTTAACTCGTCAACCAGCAGAGTATCTTTCTTAGCTGATGAAGTAGTAGCTGTGGCCCTCTTCTTTAAACTGCTTAAGGGAGCAGTATCATCATCATCCTCATCATCAAAGGTCAGCCTCCTTTGAACAGGGGTAGTATCCTTCTTGGATTTCTTCTCCTTCCTACCCTCTCCAACATGCTTGGTAGCCTTTCTCTTCTGCTTCTTCTTGGTACCAGCAGAAGGACCTGGAGCAACAGGATCAGCCTCCGCATCTGAGTCAGCTTCCCCTAGACTCTCAAAGCTGTTTCCCTTGAGGAACTTGGTGTGACTGTAGTTTTCTACCTATTGTTCTTCCCACTCGTGATCTGGCATCAGATGATTTAAGATTGTAGAAATCTTAATAGCAAACGAGCACTTGGACTTCAGCCTGTAGATTGGCCGACCATTCACAAACTCACTGTCACATCGCTTGGACTCCTGTCTCAACCTAAACCATAGCAGACCAACCCAGTCTGCTTGTGCCCTATCTAGTATGGTGCGAGCCACACATAGGCGAAGTTTGGTCAAGGCATCCAAACTTCCGTGCTCTGCTAGGATGACCTTATTGACCACATCCATCAGAAACATATACTTCCTTCGCAGCATATTCTTCTTCAGATTGGTCGTCTTGTTCCTCTGACTATTCCTTGCCATCATCTGGAACGTGATCAAGTGTTCAGACTCCTTGTAGGTGTGGGGAAGAACACCAGTTGAGGAAAGCTCAAAGATCTGAGCAGCAACATCCTTGGATAACGCTACAGGCACACCATCCACAAGGGATCCAATAGTGTTATCGCTGAACTGAGCCCTGAGTAGAAACTGATAGGCATAATAGTTCAGAGTCTTGTTGTCCGGAGGCAGGGTGGACACATAGGTTCGCAGGTTGTTCCGCTGGACAAGATTCAGCATCTCTCTTATTTCAGGAATCCGTGTTGATTCGAAATCAACGCACATCTCAGCATACATCTTCTCGAGCATCTTCTTCAAAGACTTAGAATCCATAGTTATCCAGTACAAGATATTAGAAGCACAAAGCAATTTTGCAGAGAATATAGGGAGATAAAAAATTTTGAGAGGAAAGGTTTTTCAAGAGGGGTTTAAAAGGTTTTTATACGAATCGAGGGAGATGAGCATTTTCAAAATAAAAAACCGACCACACGATCGTGGGTGAATAGTGGATGGGCATATTGCATCACATAGATCAATGGTCTAGATTTTGGGACCTTTGAAATAATTTAGAGGTGATGGGTAGGTGTCAGGTTTCGAAAAGAGTTGGCCGCCGAAAAAGTCCGCCTTTTGGTGAAAAAGGTAATGATTAAAGTATTTGAGAGATAAAAGGGGCGGTGAGAAATTAATTACCACTGACACCGGGTTTAGAAAAAGTAATAAATCCCAAAATTTTCAAAATTGAAACAATTTGATTGCCAATTTTCTAAAATAATTTTAGAAATTAGGGATTTATTAATTTTAGAAAAGATTTTTAAAAAATTTCAAAACTAAAATCGAAAAACATAGAGAAAAATACTTATCGAATTGCTGACGTGGCGGGGTCAGCTGATAAGAAGAATCCTCTTGAAAATCTTTTTTGCTCATCTGTGTCCTCTAAGCCAGCTGACATGGGCCAGCTGAGGTGAAGTGGTCTTGTCTGACTCTTATGTCTTATACCTGAATCAAGTTAGAAATAACAAGATAGAGAAAAGACACAAAGAAGTAAGTAGACATACCAGATCAGCTGATGTAAAGATCAGCTGAGTACTTCAGCAGATTCCCCCTCAGCTGGTTACCAGCTGACCACTTAGAAACCTTTTCTTACCTTTCTAAAGAATTACCTCTCCATCTACCATTCCTAACTCAGCTACCAAATCTCTGAATCTTACTTCTGCTAAAGGCTTAGTAAGCACATCTGCTCTCTGCTTCTCGGTATGGATCTTCTCCATCCTGATGTCTCCCTTCTCAGCATGGTCTCTAAGGAAATGATGTCTTATATCCACATGCTCAAGATTTTGAGTAATGGCTATTGCACTTGTGCTATCACAGAAGATAGGTATTTCTTCTATGATCACATGATAGTCCCTCAGCTGTTGTCTGATCCAAAGCAGCTGAGAACAGCAACTACCAGCAGTCATGTACTCTGCCTCTATTGTGGAAGTAGCTACTGAGGTTTGCTTCTTGGAGATCCAAGATATCAGCTTACTTCTCAGAAACTGACATGTGCCAGAAGTTGATTTCCTATCAATCTTGCACCCTCCATAGTCAGAATCCGAATACCCACTCAACTGAAGATTATCATCAGCAGGGTACCAGAGGCCTAGATTGGAAGTACCCTTCAAATACTTCACAATCTTCTTAGCTGCTTCCAGATGAGATTTCTTGGGGTTGGCCTGAAATCTTGCACACACTCCTACTACAAAACTTATATCAGGTCTGGTGGCAGTGAGATACAGCAGAGAACCAATAAGTCCTCTGTAATGTGTCTGATCCACTTTCTCACCAGCCTCATCTGGATCCATGCTAAAGTTTGCCATCATTGGAATCTTAGCTTCTCTGCTGCTACTGACTCCAAACTTTTCTATCAGATTCTTGGCATACTTAGCTTGGCTGATAAAGGTTCCATTGGACATCTGCTTCACCTGAAGTCCAAGGAAGTAGGTCATCTCCCCCATCATAGACATTTCAAACTTGCTGGTCATCAGCTTGCTAAACTGATCACACATCTGCTTGTTGGGGGAGCCAAAGATGATATCATCCACATAGATCTGCACCAAGAGGATATCATCTCCATCTTCTTTCCTGAACAAGGTCTTATCTATCTTCCCTTTGCTGAATCCACTATCCAGCAGAAACTGTGATAGAGTATCATACCATGCCCTAGGTGCTTGCTTGAGACCATATAAAGCTTTCTGCAACCTATACACCTTGTTCCCAATCTCAAATCCTGGTGGCTGTTCCACATATACCTCTTCTGCCAGGATTCCATTCAGAAAAGCTGACTTGACATCCATCTGATAAACCTTGAACCCTTTGAAAACAACATAGGCCAGAAATAATCTGATGGCTTCTAGTCTTGCCACATGGGCAAATGTCTCATCATAGTCAATCCCCTCTGACTGTGAATACCCCTGGGCTACTAGTCTTGCCTTGTTTCTCACCACAACATCATTTTTATCCTTCTTGTTCTTGAAAACCCATTTAGTGCCTATGACCTTCTGATGTTTGGGCCTCTCCACTAGAGTCCAAACTTCTTTTCTTGCAAACTGGTTTAGCTCCTCTTGCATAGCTACAATCCATTTTGGATCTTCAAGAGCTTCATGGATATTCTTGGGTTCTATCAGAGACACATAACAGCTGAACTGAGCACCCAAGTTTAGCTTTCTTCTGGTCTGAACACCCACACTTGGATCTCCTAAGATCTGCTCAGCTGGGAAATCAGACAATTTCTTCTTACTCCTCTGAGGTGCCATGGTCTGCTCCTCTTGGGTCTTGTCCGATATTCCCCCTTGGTTAGTGTCAGGAGTCAATGTGCCATCATCTGGTACTGATGAGGGCTTATCAGCTGACTTGGGCTCATCATCTGAATCTGAGTCTGATTCTATCCTAGGTACCACTACCTTAATCAGATCCAGCTTGTCTGATAGATTCAGCTGATCCACCTTATCTGCTAACTTCTCTTTGCTGTACTCATGAAAAGATTCATCAAATACAACATGGGGTGTCTCTTCCACACAAAGAGAGACCTTATTAAAGACTCTATAGGCTTTGCTACTTCCAGAATATCTTAAGAATATTCTCTCAGCAACCTTAGCATCAAAAGTCTTTAATTTAGTCTTTCCATTGTCATGGATGAAACACCTACACCCAAAAATATGGACAGAGGAAAGGTTAGGAGTTTTACCTTTGTACATCTCATAAGGAGTATTGCCATGTCTCTTGACTGGTAGACACCTATTTTGGATGAAGCAAGCAGTGTTGATGGCTTCTGCCCAAAATCTTTGAGGGGTCTGATATTCAGCTAACATGGTTCTTGCTACCTCCTTAAGGGTACTGCTTCTCCTCTCAGCTAACCCATTCTGCTGAGGTGTTCTGGCAGCTGATGTCTCATGCTGAATACCATTATCCCTGCAGTAGTCAGAAACAACAGAGTTAAGAAACTCAATACCTTTATCACTTCTGATTCTGACTATGCTGAGGTCCAGCTCCTTCTGAATCCTCTTGAACAACTCCAGCATCTTGACCATAGTCTCATTCTTCTTGAACAAGAACACTACCCAAGTGAATCTTGTATAGTCATCAACAATCACCAGTGTGTACTTCCTTCCACTGAAACTAAGAGGAGAGACAGGTCCAAACAAGTCCATATGAAGCAGCTGGAGTGTTTTTGTTGTTGAAGTACTCTGCACATCCTTGAATGAGGCTTTAGTCTGCTTTCCTTTCTGACAGGCATCACACTTCTGCTCAGATGCAAACACCTCATTTGGTAGTCCTCTGACTAGACCCTTCCTTGTAACCTTGTTGAGAGTCTTGAAGTTCAGATGACCTAATCTCTTGTGCCAGAGCCAGCTGACTTCTGATGAGCTTTTAGCAACCAAACATGAATCAGCTGGACGACTTGCAAAATCTGCAATATACATATTACCTCTTCTGAGGCAAGTTAGTAGCACCTGCTCATTTAAATCATTAATAACAAGGCAAGAGTTCTTAAAATATCTTACTGAATACCCCTTATCACAGAATTGGGATATTGACAGAAGATTGTGCATAAGCCCTTCTACATAGTAGACTTCTTCAACTCTTGTTCCTTTGATCAGCAGGGTGCCAACTCCTCTGGTGACTCCAAAATTGTTGTCACCAAACACGACTCTAGGCCCATCAAGCGTCACAAAATCCTGGAGGAGATTCTTTTCAAAAGTCATGTGCTTTGAGCATCCACTATCAATGTACCAGACATGGCCCTTGGCTTCTCATCTCTCTATTGGGCTAGAGTTTGCCTGAAATTAATACTCAGGCTTTAGGTACCCTTTCTTTGGGTCCTGATTGGTTAATTTCCACTTTCTGGATCCATAGGTAAAGATCATCCTTATGAGGTTTAGGAGATCTCAACCTTCTGCCATACTTGTCCACAAAGATCATCTCCCTCAAAGGATCTCTTCTGGGACGATGAGTGATAACAACATGTTTGTAGTTGGGCTGCTCAAAAGGATAGTTTCGGCTTGAGCCTCCGAATGACTCATATACTTTAGCCGGTGAAGGCTTGCCTACTTTGGTTACATTAAAAGTAACCCAGGGCTGAGGTCTGTTTCGCTTAGGCTTACTCTGCTGAGATGGCCCATGCTTATCATTCCTCTGCTGATTCTGCTGAGGTCTCCTTGTCTTAACAGAGCTATGACTTGGATGCCTCTTCTAATCTTGGGGCTTCTGAGCTTTGGACTTATGTTGGTTATCAGCAGGCTTCTGAGTTTTAGTACTCTTCTGCTCTGCTGAAACCTTATGATCTCCAGCAGACTTCTGAGATTTGGAGCTCTTCTGTCCAGCTGGGACCTTTTCTGTCCCTCTGCTCTTTTGCCCTTCTGATCCAGATGCAGGCTCAGCTGGCACTTTACCCTTTCGAGGATCCCTAATTAACCCACTGTCACCTTTCTTCTTCTTTCGTGGTTTGGGTTTGGGATAACCAAGACCCCTTTTGTCATTCACAGTTTGTGAGGACTCAGCTATTTCAGACACGTCATTCTTTGCCTTAGTCAGCTGGTCCACTTTCAGCTGAAGCTGCTGTGAATTTTTTATTGTCAGTTCATTCTGCTTGAAGAGTTCATCGAACTTAGCTGTCAGCAGATTATGTTCTTCACTCAACACAGTGTTCTCAGAAAGTAGCTTTTCTATCAGCTTCTCTTGTTCCTCACACTTTGCTATTAAGTCAGCAGACTTGTTAGCATGTGAGTCATAGGATAACACTGGCAGTCTAGCACTTTCCAGATCCTGTCTCAAGCTTAGAACTTCAGCTTTCAGGCTAGAGTTTTCCTATTCCAGTTTAGAACAAACTTTTAAGGAGGATTGGAGATCAGATAACAACTTGTGTATATCTGACTCCATAGAATAGGTAGAAGAGCAGGATGAGCTAACAGAGGGGGTAGGAGAATTTACCTCTTCTACCTTGGCCATAAGGCAGATGTCTTCCTCTGACTCAAAATCAGATGAAGATGAGGATGAGCTGATGTCCTGCTTCTCCTCCTCTGCCAACAGAGCTCTCTTGTCAGCAAATCTACGATCTTTCTTGATCCTCTTCTCTTTTCTCTCCCTAGGTGTGAGCTGGGGGCAGTCATAGCTGAGATGCCCTGGCTTGTTGCAAGAATAGCAAACACCATCTCCTTCTATCCTGGGACTTGGTTCCCTCATTCTCTCTGGAGACTTGTATCTGGTCTCCTGCTCATCTGATGGTCTTCTGGAATCAGATGACTTCTGGTACCTCCTGGAAGAATCACCCTTGTTTTTCATCCAATGGGATCTGTACTTCTGGAACTTGTTTGACATCTTGTCAAACTTCTTGGTTAGCAAAGCAAGTTGCTCCTTTAAGCTCATGTCCTCTGGAGTAGAGGACTTCTCTTGACTATCATGCTCCTTTTTGCAGTTGATGATGATGATGGAGTCTCATCTTCTTGATCTTCTTCTTGGATATCGAACTCATGTGCCTTCAGATGAGATAATAGTGTGTGATGACTCATCTCAGATAAGTTCTTTGTCTCCTTGATCACAGTCACCTTCACTCTCCATCTGGGAGTGAGAGATCTCAGAATTTTGTTGTTGATCTCCTTCTCCGAGTATTCCTTTCCTAAGGAGCTTGCCTTATTCAGAATGTTTGTCAACCTCATATCCAGCTGATTGATTGTCTCATCAGTCTTCATCTTGAATGTGTCAAAAGTGTGAAGAACGACTTGGAGCTTATTCTCCTTTATTTGATCAGTCCCTTCACACATTAAGGAGAGTTTCTCCCACATCTCCTTAGCTGTCTTGCAGGTCTTAATCTTTTCAATATATTCCTTTAACAAAGTCTCGATTATTTTAGTTCTTGCCACTTGATCCAAATTGAAGAGTTTTCTCTCAGCATCATTTAGTTCACTCTTCTTTTTTTCTGGCTTCTTTCTTTCACTGATTTCAGCCTCTGGAGTCTTGCCATCACTTACTCCTTCCCAGTAAAATTTGATTGGCCCTTCCTCCAGAACATCTAGCATCCGATCATGAATGGCTCCAAGATGATTCTCCATTCTGAATTTCCAGTAGTCATAATCTTCAATGGAAAATTCTAGCAACTTCCTCGTCTTGGATCCACTCTTCTTGTATGAAGCCATATCTGCAAGTGGTTATATAAGATGCACACAGAGTTTTCTAAAACGATTTTTAGGGATCTGTCCAGGTGACCACCAAAAGCTTTCTCAGGCTGTGGTCTTTTGGACACACAGCTCTGATACCACTTGTTGGTCCCAAAGACAGGTTTTAGAGAAAGAATACCCTGAAACAAGTCTAGAAGGGGGGTTGAATAGACTTGTAGGGATTCAAAACCTTTATTCAATTTTTCGCTTATTTAAAAAACAACAAACTACTTGAGATAGTCTGAATTTGAAAATTGTACGCTGTGAAATTTTGTGCGGAAGCATTTTAGTGAAAATCAGTTTTTAGGTGATGTGCACAAATGAAGAACAGAAAATAAGAATGCAAGACACAAGGGATTTATAGTGGTTCGGACGAAAGGTCCTACTCCACTCTCCACAATCCAACTGGAATTGTGGGGCTCTCCACTAACTTTACTCACTCACTCACTCACAAACTTCGAGAGTACTACTCTCTTACAAACAGTCAATGCTTAAACAACGATCGACTTCTAACAGCTTCTACAAAGCTTTACAAAAGATAAGTATGAATGTAGGGTGTTGAGTGCGAGTAATGATTTTGACAGAGTTTCGGTAAGGTTGAAGTGCGTGTAAATTCCGTACTGAAATCATCACTGTTACTCTAATTTATAGGGTCAAATAACTAGCCGTTGGGATGGACTAGAAATCTGAGATCCTATAATCTCGTATTCAATCAATCATTGAGATTGATTGAATCTCCTTCTTGATTCCCGTCAATCTTCGCGATCTACAATCAATCAAGTTTGTCCCCTTGATTGATTGATCTTCTATTCTGGGAATCCCTTCCTTTTTATCGCAAGTCAACCCTTAGAGTGATTCCGAAGAATCTGGGCGGAGCACAAGACATCAGCTGATCTGTCTCCTCAGCTGGTGTATGGTCTGCTGACACTTGGACATCAGCTGATGTGCAGGTCTATTGGTGTGCACCTCAGCTGATCTTCTGGACCTCGTCTGGAAACTCTTGATCCTTGGTCCTTGTCTTGTCTGCAACTTGCTCAACTGATCAGCTGATCTTCTGATGTCAGCTGATCTTAACTCCTCTGATGTTCTACTCTTGATACTCCAGTGTCAGCTGCTCAAGTCTTCTGTCTTCTGGAATCGGCTAAGTCCTCAAGACCTTAGCTGGTCTTCTTCTCTATGATAGCTTCGGATCTTCTAGGCAGCAAGGTTGATTCCCCTTTATTCGAACCTATCTAATCCTAACTACTCATCAGCTGACTAACAGGTTCAGCTGGTCCTATTACAAGCTGATTGGTTTATTTTATCATCAAAACATCTAACAAGAATATCCTAACAACAGCTATCCCGGTGGACCCGGAAAGGGACTTGGAACTTTTCATAGGTTC
>JAPKLY010000213.1:62458-74280 GCA_026898435.1 Prunella vulgaris | reverse complement strand
TTACTATTATAAATATTGAGATTGAATTTTTTTTGTAAAATCTCATTGGACAAAACTGATTGAATTGCGAACAAATCGTTGGATGCATTCGTTCAGCTTTTGTTATTCGCATTTGTTCGAACAATTTAGTTGAACAAATAATATTTGTTCAAAAATCTTTGTTCGAAATTTTTTATGAACAAATGCAAAATGTTAAAAATAATTGAATAAAGTACAAATGCTTGTAAAATCTCATTGGACAAAATTGATTGAATTGCGAACAAATCGTTGGATGCATTCGTTCAGCTTTGGTTATTCGCATTTGTTCGAACAATTTTAGTTGAACAAATAATATTTGTTTGAAAATCTTTGTTCGAAATTTTTTATGAACAAATGCAAAATGTTAAAAATAATTGAATAAAGTACAAATGTTCAATAATTTTTTCAAATATTATGCATTTGTTCCACGAACCAGTATCAAACAAATAGGTACAAAAAAATTTAAAAAAATGTTCAATTTTTTTGCGAACCGTGTCACTAACTTCTCCATTTTCAGCGACTATTTTAATTTCTAGGTGATGGTGGTTTGAATTCCAAGACGGCGGTCATTGCTTTCTTCATTTCGACGTTAGTAGTTTAAGAGGTGGGTGTCAACGGCCATGCTCGTAGGTGTTCTTCATTTTCGACATACTTGAATACCTTCTATTCAAGTAAATGAATTTTTATTGTCTATTATATATATATATATAAAAAGTAATTCTTATTACCTTATGCTCACATATCATTAAGACTAGACTCTCATCCACATCAGTATTTTTAGAATCGAATCGTACCAACCAATTTAATTGGTTCAACTGAAAATTGATAAGAAAATCAGGCCAAATGCCCCATGAAAATTGTTTCTCAAATTAAACTAAAAAAAAATCGATAAAAATCAAGAATAACCAAAAGTGTTTGAGTTGATCCTATCATTTTTTTCACTCAACAATTCAAATTTCATCCTTCCAATCATAAACTGGTCATGTCATCAACCTCGAGGGCCGACCATGGTCGTCTACCACAAATATCTGGTATGTGTTATGAACATGTTGAGTAGAAGAAAAATGGAGAATTAATTGAAACATAAGGAGAAAATTTTAAAAATATTAAAGACGAGTAAGAAATTAGAAGAGAAAAAAAAGAACTTGTGATTTTCTTAAAAAGGTGAGGTTGAGTTTCGCTTGCGAGAGAAAGACGGGGGAGTTTATGCAATTTTCTTCCAGAATTTTAATACCCCTCCGTCCCCCATATATATATATATATATATATTGTGTGGACACGAGTTTTAAAAAAATAAAATAAAATGGATAAAGTAAATATATTGTGAAATAATTGTGGAGTTTACTGAAGAATAAAATAATTGTTTGTGAGTGATATAATAAAATAATACTTTTTAAAAATATAATGATAATAAATTTGAAGGATGGATGAAAATAAAAAGTGAGAATAAATATTGAAAAGAGTGAGAGTACTATGAAACGGAAGACAAAGTGAATAAACTCTATTATAAAAGATGATACTAACTTAATAAAACAAAATAGGCCAATTAATAATAAAACTAATTTAGAAAGGATAAATGACTTGACCCAATAATATAACATATGAAAATATTAAATAAAATTAAACATAATTTTTTCTTAACAACTAAATCGTGGGTCGGTGCATAATCCGATTAGATCAACCGTTCAATTGTGAAAATACTGATCCACACCACACAACACTAAGGGGCTGTTTGATATAATTATAAGGAATGTAAATGGTATAGGAATGTAATGCGTATGAAATGAAAGTCATAGTTCTTATATAGCTGAACTATGGTTGATTCCTTAGTTTTTGAGAATTAAAGTCATAGTAGAATCATTCCAAATACACACTATGATTTTGATTACCATTACTCAACCCCAAAATATCCAACCAAACAACCCTTAAGTCGGGAAAAAAGAAAAAGGAGCGGAGGGGAGGGGGGACCGATGGTTTAACGTAGGCCGGTGAGGTCTTAATGCTCCAGCACTCGTTAATGGATCACAATTGAACACACTACCATACTTACTTATAACATCTTAAAGCAAGAGAGAGAGAGAGAGAGAGAGAGAGAGAGAGAGAGCATTAGCTAATCTTTTCAATGGCAACTCCGGTGCAAGTGTACGGCCCTCCATTATCGACGGCGGTGTCAAGGGTTCTGGCTTGTCTCCTTGAGAAAGATGTCCCGTTTCAGCTCCTTCCCGTTAACATGGCCAAAGGCGAACACAAGAGCCCCGATTACCTCAAGATTCAGGTTATTTTTTATATTCCCTTCTTTCTTATTCAATTGTGATTTTATTTGCAAAATTATCATCGCCGTTTCTGTTGATTTGTGGGCAGCCATTTGGGCAAGTACCGGCTTTTAAAGATGAGAGCACTACTCTCTTTGGTAATTACTTTCCATCTTCTTTTGATTCGCATTTCTGCTGCTCTAGTTTGTCAATTTCAATTTTACTTCACATTCATGTTTAGTTTTTTTGTGATAAAAGGAGATGAAACATTGTCTGAGATAGAGGTTTAGGATTAAAATTGATGGTTGGCTTGAAAATGCTGAGATGAATTGATGCATTTATTAACTATGTTTACTGGGACTGGGAGGGAGACTGAGACCAAGGTTTAATAATACTTTGGCCACTCTAAAAGCCCCAAGGCAACTTGTGACTTTTTCTAGCATTTTGTAGGTCTTGCCCTGTTTGGTTTCGAGATTGAGGCGTTTCGCTGTCTTTCGTTTATTTAGCTCGCAATTTCTACTTGACAGATGTGCATAGTAACTTTAGTCTTAAACATGAAAGGTGTTTTTCTTGGACACTTGATGCTGTAAACTTATCGTGAGATTGAATGGGGCTGGTACTCTAGGTGGGAATGTATAACAAAGTGCTATATAGAACATCAGGGGATTACTTTCTGGTTAGACCAAAACTTGATACTCCATTGATCCTACCCAACAAATTATAAATGGATCCTATATATAAGTGTTTGTTAGATCCATTCTTTTAAATGGGTCTAAAGTGTAATGTGGATCTCACGTGAACCAAATTCACGCAAGTGTTACTTTCTAGTTTATGTTTTTACATATTTGGATATGTAATTGAGTTGCTTCTTGAGTTGAAAATTTTGTTTGTCATCTGTTTTGTGTTGTTGAAAAACAAGAATCCAGAGCCATATCGAGATACGTTTGCGATAAATATGCAAACCAAGGAAACAAGGGACTATATGGGACAAATCCTTTGGAGAAAGCGTCGATTGATCAGTGGTTAGAGGCTGAAGGACAAAGCTTCAATCCACCAAGCTCAGTTCTTGTATTTCAACTAGCTTTTGCCCCTAGAATGAAGATCAAGCAAGACGAGAATTTGATCAAGCAGAATGAGGCTAAGCTTGCTAAAGTGCTTGATGTGTACGAGACGAGGCTGGGAGAGAATAGGTACTTGGTTGGTGATGACTTCACGTTGGCGGACCTCTCTCACCTTCCCAACATACATTACTTAGTGAATGGGACTCAAGTAGGGGAGCTCTTTAGCTCGAGGAAGAATGTTGAGAGGTGGTGGGGTGAGATTTCGAGCCGGGAGTCGTGGAAAAAGGTGGTCGAGATGCAGAGTGCACCGCCTTCAAAGAGTGCTTGAAAGCCATTTTCATGTTGGTATTACTAATTTGATTTCATAAAAACTTTTGTAAGACAGTTGCATGATACTTGTGTTGATTTATGTGAGACTTCTAAAATATGAGCATTACAAAAACAAGCTTAAACATCATGTGTCATGTCTAGTGAAGAACTTGCTCATTTGAATTTGCTGAAAAAATGGTGCACTGACTTGAGATGGAGTGTGTTTATTTCGAAGAGGCGTTGTGTTGTGAATTGTGAAAATTACATTAACTCCAATTTTGTGAAGATTCGTGTACTTGAGAAGTAAATGCATGTAATTGTAGTTGATTAATGCTTTAAATAATTTTTACAAGAGCAAGGGCTTGTTTGCAAGTTCTAAAAAAAAGTGTAGAATCACTTTTTTTTGAAGTTGATAAGACCCAGCTTTTTAAAAAAAAAAAGTGATTCTACACTCTTTTTAGAGTTTGCAAAAACACACCCTAAGTCTTTTGTTCACAGCTGCATCGTGCAACTCAAGTGTATTATTAAAAAGTTACACTATTTATTATTAAAAAAATATATTAATTATTACTGAAAAGTTATACAATAAAAAATTCACTTTTTAATAATAACATATGTGATTTTTCAGTAGTATTTTATTGTACTTTTTAAAAATAAATTAAAATTGCACGGTGTAACTGGTGCATATGAGAATAGTTGTTTATACATGAGAATGATTCGTTTTAAATAAAATCACAAAATAGTTGTATTTCGTTTTAGTCTATCAATTATAAGAATATTTTTTTCATTAGTCATTCCAATCATAAGGATTATGCCCAAGGATATAAAAGTAAAAATCCTGAATTCACTAATCGGATGGATTCTGGATTTTTTTTGTTTTTCTTTTTCAACTAGTTATTTTCTCGCGATGTACAAATAAATATTGATAATTATTTAATATAAGATAAAATACGTTATAAATTTTACTGTTTTTAGAACCGGTACAACCAGTTGAACTAGGAATTAGTCATATAATCGATTCGGTTACCCTCTATAAACTGTTTTTACGGTTCAATCAGAAAAAAAACGGTAAAAATCGGTTGAACCGACCTATTTTTTATTTTAAGTTTTTATTTTTTTATTAAATTAAATCTTAAGACACGTCCTAAACCCAAAATTAATAATTTCTTCTACAATTTATATATTTTAAATTTACATAGTAATATTTTAATTTGAGACTTTCTATTGTGCTTATTTCAATGTTTGATTTATAATTTAATAACATTTGTAGTTTACGTTATTTTGTTCTCTAATTAATTATTGTTTATTAATTTTTTATATTGTGGATATTGTAAGATATTGTCTACTCTTTGATAGGTGTACCAATTTGGGTATTTCTTATACCTCTGAAATAAATTTTTTGCTGATAAAAATAATAATAATTATATTTTAATTTTTATTTATCTTGAATTAAAATTTAAACTCTTTAAAAATTACTTTCTTAGTTTAACTGTTTTTATAGATTTCATTGGATTTTTTTAAAATATTTTTAGCTTAATTGAATTATTTGAAGATTAAGTTGATTTATTAATATATTTAGATTTTTTATTTTTAAATTTATTTTAATTTGATTATTTAAATATTTATTTAATTTTTAAAAAAATTTGTAAGAATTTAATTGATTTTTTAAATTTTCAATTACTATTCTATATGTAATTTTTTAATTTGTTTTTAGAAATTAATGGATTCAAACTCAAAGAACCAATTTTAAAATTAAATAACTTAAAAATTAAAATTAAAATAAACAAATCCTAAAAATAAATAAATAAATTTATTTTATATTTATATTAAAATAACTTAATTTTTTTATTTATATTTATTTTTGTCTCAACATCATATAAATATATTTATATTTAGAGATATTTGGGTATTTAATAGTGGAATTAAAATGGCCCACACTAAAAGTATTTTAGTTTTAGATAAAACAATAATAAAATAACAAAAATAAAACCTAATTCTAACACGAGTGACTGCTATTTTCATCTTGGTGGCGGCTGGAGCGCCGCGCCTATTCACACTCTCTCTGTTTTATTTCTCTCAGACTTCCTCTTTCATCATCTTCACTGCTCATTTTCCGGTTCATTCCGTCCATTAATCGATTGGGGATCTGCAAAATCTTCAATCCACCGCAACGGAACTTGAAGAACCGGGGTACGTACTCTCAACATTGATGTATTCATTGAATTGATAAATATTATTGATGTATTTTAAGAAATTGTGCACGAATCTGTCTGTCTGTATGTAGCTGATAAAAACATTCTGATATCTGGTTCTGAGGTTTATCTTTTTATTTAATTTGCAACGAAAGACCAAGATGAGGTTGGAGAAATGCTGGTTTTGTTCTTCTACTGTTTATCCAGGGCATGGGATTCAGTTTGTTCGTAATGATGCTAAGGTGAGAGAGCTTTTACTTCTGACTTCTATCTATTTATGCAATTTTTTTTTCAAATTTTCTTATAATTGTTGGTGTTGCTAAAACTTTATGTAATTACGCAAGTTGTTAGTGTATTTCTAGTTACTTAACAAGTCTAGATTTCATTTTATATGAATGTCGAATGAGGAAGGACACTCTGTCTGGGCGTCATACAATAAAGTAATAAAAAAAAAGAATGAGGAAGGTGTGAGGAAATATTTTCTTAATCTCAATGACTGCAATGTTGGTGCCCCAAATTTAAATTCTGGAAACACAATATATCTGTGGCTGGCAATCTGAACTTTCTCTGAAATGATCAGTGTTTGTGTTTCGTTTTCAGATTTGGGGTTCTTAGTGGATGACTAACCAGAAGCATATGAATTTTTTTTACCTGTTTATTTACATCACGTTTTAGTGCCTTAATCAAACTATATGTTTTTACTTTTTATTCATTCATTATCATAGTTATGATTCGTATTTGTAGCTTTAGTGCATGACCTCTTGTACATTGATCGAGCAGATTTTTAGATTTTGTCGATCCAAATGCCATAAAAACTTCAAGATGAAGAGAAATCCTCGCAAAGTAAAATGGACTAAGGCTTACAGGAGGTTGCACGGGAAGGACATGACTCAGGTATAATATTTGTTGTGCAACTATTTAACGTTTTTTCCATTTAATATTTCTTACTGACATGTGTTATTTGTCTGCTAAAATTTAAAAGGATGCAACCTTTGAGTTTGAGAGAAAGAGGAATAGACCTGAGAGATATGATAGGAATGTGACGGAGAACACTCTCAAGGCCATTAAGAAGATAGACAAAGTCAGGACCGATAGAGAGGCCAGATACATCACAAAGAGGTCAGTATTTATGTCTGAGTGTTGCGAAATTACATCCTTCGTTAATTCTGAGTAGGGGTGGGATGAGCCAAGTCAAGTCTGATTGAGCTCAATTCTTTTGAACTAGAGCTTGTCTCGATAACTGGCAAAACAATAGTTAAAGTGATTTTTTATTTTATCCGTACGTCGAGTATATTTGTAAATAATTTATGTATCATATATATAATTATGTGAACTTGATTAGGCTCGAGACCGTAATTTTACTGAGCTCGAACTCGTGTCGATTTTAAACTTTTTCCGACATATTTCGTAATAATATGTCAAAAGTTTTACAGTTATATTTGTTTTTTTTCCGAGTTGAGCACAAATAGCTCGTGAGCCGGCTTGACTCATGTTTCTTCTGCATTGCTTCTAATCTGACGTGTTGTGAAATGAACAGAATGGTGGGAAAGAAGGGCCAATTGCAAAGAGAGGCAGCAAGAGAACTGGAGCAGAGCATTCACATGGTCAAAGCTCCCGATTCTCTCCAACGAGATCCTTCACTCACCGAGCCAAAGGCCAAGGTCAAGGCGCCCCTTCAGCAAACAGAGGACAGTCGAATGGAGGAGTAACTGGATTACTTTGGTTTGCAATTCTAACCACATGTTCTTTCCATAAGGGTGTATATTGCTCTTATTATGTGATTTGTATCAGTAGAAAATGATTTGCATTATACCATCTCGAATTATTGCACAAGTATCTTTGTTTTTGTTAACTTGTACCAAAGTTTTTTTTCCAGATGTTGTTTCGATGAATTTATTCGTTGTGTTATCTTTTTGAACTCGATTATGTGTATCCTACTGCCGGTTTCGTGTGGTTTCCTTGTATGAATTTTGTTGCTTGAGATTTAGAAGAGGTAGGAGTTCTGCCTATTCAACATTTGTCATCAATTTTTACAGCAAAAATATATACATTCTTACTTTTGGACCTAGAAAAATTAACAGAAATGAATGAACTTTAATCAAGGGCCAAATGCAAAAGCAGCTATCAGAAGATAAGGAATAGAGTTTAATTCTTCTGTCCCACTTTTTATATTTTGTCATATATTTTCTGGATCTTTCATTTTCTCTAGATGGCCTTGGTGTGTGCTCTTGGTTATCCAGTGCAAACTAGCGTGTGTACATTTTGGTCAATTGTGAAATGAATTTCTAAACAAGATTTAAGACCCACACGATGAAAACATATTCCCTACCAAGACTTCACATTTTTTTAGATTCTCAAAAGAATTCTAAAAGAAGTGGAGGAAGTATAGAATATATCAACTGATTCTGAGCTTGGAAAAAGAAAAGGTAATTCCTTTTTGTGGTTTAATTTCAATACCTACATTTAAGGCCTCTTTAGGTATGATTAAGGTTATTTGCACTAGTCATTTTGGTAAATAGTGATGCAAAAATTAGTCTAGGCGGCCGCCTAGGCACTAAACAGCCCCCATTGACTCGATTTTTGCAAAATTAGTTTCCTAGATATTTTTGGTGATTAGGAGCTACCTAAGTAGCAATCAGCTCAGTGAATTTTTAAAACTTTTTATTGTTTGATTTATCAAAAACATTAAAAATTAACTAAAAAAATAAAAATAGATTGACAATTAGTTCTAATGACTTGTTTTCATCATCTTCCATGTTCGAGGCAGTTGTTCGTCCTCGCCCTACCTTTGTTTGTGGTATATATAAATATATTTGATTTAAATGTATAAATCTTGAATGTAGAAAAATTTGGACAAATTGAAAAATCATTGATGATAATTTATTATATGATTTTTAAAATTTAAAATAATCTAGGCGGCGACTAGGCAGTCAAAATTCGTCCGATTATCAATATTTGACTTCTATGTCCTTTGTAAATACACTATCCAAATAGGGGTCATTCGATATGATTGATTAAATTTGCAATGATATAAAATTATGAGAAAATTTTGACGTGTAATGTTATATTGTAGTTTGTTTGTTTGTTTATGAGAAAAATAATATGGAAGCTCGTTTGTTACAGTTGAAAATGAGGGATAGTGGGAAATAATTGGTGGTATTATGAATACCACATGTGGGTGGTATTTTCATATACCTCAAAAGTGGAAAATAATACTGCGGGCTTTGCTTTTTAATCGGGTCTAATGTAAATCATATTCATAAAAATAAACACCGTAAAAGGTGGGAAATTATTGTATATTCCTCTTTTTCACATGTAACAAACAGACTCATATTGTATTTATATATTTTTTTTGAAAATTTTACCTTTTTTTTTTCAATTTTATAGTGTTCGCGAAAAAATGGAAGTTTTCAAATTTTTTTTTGAACAGAAGGTAGTGTATTATTCCGAATAGTGTTACCACATAGGCTAGTGCAAATAACCTGAGCCTTTAGGTATCTATCCGGCCCACGGTGGGTGGAGGCAAGAATTTTGATATGGCAGTCTTACATGTCTTTTGCAGAATTACTTATGTAGAACTCCCTGATCGCAAATACAAATCTATATTTATAGTCATTAGTAGTAAAACATATAATGCATGGACTGTGTGGTTTGCTTAATCCAATATGCCTTTGAATGCTTTTTTTTTTTTTTTACAAATTTCATTATCCTAAAGGCTTCTCAAAAAGCACCAAATATGCACAAAACTCATATCTAATATATCATCGTACAAATAATAATCGTACATTTATTGTAAGAGGATCACAACTTGATAATAGATGGGTTGTACCATATAATCAATATATTTTAGCCAAATTTAATTGTCACATTAATGTTGAAATATGTTCAACTGTTCAGGCAATCAAATATGGTCTCATTTGGTTCGTTAGATAAACTAAGATAAATTAGTTATCTTATCTAATTTGATATTTGGTTTAATGAACAAAGGGCCAAAATTAATAAAAACCCAAAACTAAAATCCAATTATCTTATGAATGGTAGATAATATTATTTTGGGGAAGCGGTATGATAACAATCCATTGTGTTTATCTTTACTAAAATACTCCTCTTATATTGGAAAGAGGAATCATAATTCACTTTATTTTTGTTTATGATATAGATGACAAAATTATCAATTGCATATTTTTATTATTATTAATCTTATAATCCAAACATAAAAAATGAAATTATCTTACATTACTAATTATTTTAATCCATTAATTCAAATATACTAAAATAACAATCTCTATATTATAATCTTGTCTAGACTATCATGAGTTATTTATCTTGTCTATTGAACCAAATGAGCCCTATATGTATAAATATATTTAGAAAGGACATAATAAAATATCATACTCATCAGCAAATAGCAAATGCCAATAGTCCAATAGTTGATGAAATAAAAAAATCTCCAATCTGCCAGATGGATTTCACCTCCTAAAGCAGTTTGGTGAATTTTTTAAATTTCAACTTAACCATATACATCCTCTTACCAATTCATTTAGAAAATAGCAATTTGTAACATTTTCTGCCAACCAACCATTACAAAACATTGCAAATAATCCTACAAATTAGAGAACTATATTAACTGAACTTTTCAACATTAATAAATAAAATGATTATGCTAAGAGCCTCAAGTTGTTATATGTTAAATTCCAAATACTTCACTTGGCATAATGATTCGAAAGAATGGAAACCATGTAAAAATAATGAGGTCGTTGCTCGAATCTTTGCTAGTCAGCCATCTAACAGTGAAATATTTTATTTTAAGTTGTTGTTAATGAATATAAGAGGACCAACTTCCTTTGTAGATTTGAGGACAATCAATGGCAAAACTTTTACCACGAATAGAGAGGTTGCACAAAAATTAAGATTAACAGAAGATGATAACACTATCGAAATATGTCTTGAAGAAGTTGTTGCATATTAATGCCTTCTGCTTTACGACATCTATTCGTTAATGTACTTGTTCCATACAATCCCAAAAATCCTAAACAATCATGGTTGAATTTTGAAGATTTTTTGTCAGAAGACTTTACTCAAAATTAAACATATAGTTCTTATACATGGTGTAAGCACTAAAGTTTTGTTAAATCTATCTGTATCATATATTATGTAAATCACAATGTTGGAGATAAAATATACAATAATATCTCCAAGATTTGTGAATATCTTTTCCTTATTCTCCGATCTGAGAATATCACTTTCTTGCTCTTCAGACACTAATATCTTATAAATAAGAGATTCATAATGGAGTTTTAATAGACCAGATGGAATAAGTTACCACGACCCCATCTACCCCCTACTACCAAATTGTAGGTCAAATTCTTCCCCTAATACCAAATCGTAGGTTAGATGGAATAAGTCACCAACGACCCCATCTACTCCATACTACCAAATTGTAGGTTAAATCCGGAATAAGTCGTCAAGACCCCGGTACCACAAATCAAGCCCATGTCCTTAGAGATAGGAATCAAGAGATTCACAAGAGTTGTAATCCACATCTTTTTAATAAAAATATATTTGCCATATTTTCTCTCGCCTTTTATATATTTATTTATATGTGTTGAAATTATTGGTTTACACATGGTTAAACAAAAAGGCTTAAGCATTCTTGCTCACTAATCTTTATTCAATAGGAAAAAATTGGAAGATTTCTTCTCTGTAAATAATGATGTACAAATCAATTTTCATGATAGTTTGACCAAAGAATTACAAACTAAACAAGATGTAATAATACTTAATCAAGATCTTTTAGCCATTGATAAATTAATCACAGAATATTGACTTACTTATATTCAATTCTATACCATGTTAATAATGATTTATCGAATGTTTTCCTTCTAGATGGCCCAGGGGTACTGAAAATACTTATTTATATAAAGCACTTCTTGCCGCAATAAAATCTAAAGGTCATATTACACTCGCAACATCTACTTTAGGGGTAGCAG
>JAPKLY010000213.1:40298-53792 GCA_026898435.1 Prunella vulgaris | reverse complement strand
AATTATAATTCGTCTCATAATTACTCGATAAAATAGATTTACTCCTAAAATTAAAATTTTATCAGATTTAATTCTAAATTTTCTAATAAGGTTCAATTTTAATCTCAAAATTAAATTTTTATTAGATTTAGTCACAAATTTTCTGATAAGTCAAATTTTGGAATTAATTTTGAAATTAAAATTGAATGGTATTAGAAAATTTGAGACTAAATTTGATAAGAAATTAATTTCAAGACAATCTATTTTATCGAATAGTTATGAGATGAAATGTGATTTGAACTCCAAAATATAATGTTTATCTTGTTAATCGTACATCATTAATATTATTATATAATATTGTGATAAGTTAGTAATATCACTTTGTAGAAGATGTATGTAATGCATCCTCCTCCATTAATTGAGAATTAAATGTTTAAAGCAGGTACTGATGTATACATAAGAGCCAAAGATTCGTTGATTTTTGCAGAGGATTAATTCCGGTTGTTAGTAATAAAAAGGCAAATCAACTATATTTATAAAACATCCACACGCATCCCAAATCCCCTACCCCCAATTAACATAGTTTTTCGTCAGACCCTTATGCCCCCTAATTAATTACCACCTTATCTCCCTCTCTCTGTATATATATTTTATCTCCCCCTCACTTTTACCCCCACCCCCAAATTTACTCTTACTTTGCCCGCCAACCACTTTTACTCACCCTCTCCGGCATCACCTTCTTGATTTCCGGCATGTCATCCGACTTAGAGGTAGTTCCGGCCGCCGGAAACGGGACCCTGTTCCCTGTCCCCTTGGCAGCCCACGACGACGTCGTAAGGGACCCCACGCTGTTTTTCAACACACTAAGGAGCTTTCTTTTTGATATAGGCTACAAGTTTCAGTACGTATTTATAACTTATAATGACATTTTAATTTTTCCTATTGTACCTTCGTTTTAAATTGTAACATGGCAGTAACACACTCTCTCTCTCTCTGCTCTTTCTCTCTCTTGATTGTTAAGTGTTCCCGTGATCGGAGGGAAGGAGCTCAACCTCCATTTGCTGTACGTGGAAGTCACCTCACGAGGAGGCTACGACAAGGTAAAATCGATCGACAATTAAGGCCTATATCAAACTTAACTCAACTCATTTTATTTTATTTATTTTTTTAAATTACCTTGAATAAAATGAGCCTCGATAATTAATTACGTATAGTATAAAAATGTGTTTTATGTGTTCAAATAATTTTTTATTAATGGAAAAAATAAAAAATATATATATGCAGGTGGTGACGGATAAAAAATGGAGAGAGATAAGCTCAGTGTTTGAATTGTCTCCGACGACAACGAGCGCGTCGTATGCTTTAAGGAAACACTACCTCACAATCCTCCACAGCTATGAGCTTGTTTACTTCTTTCGGCTTCAGGGCTCCATGGTCGATCCAACAGGTTAATTCATATTTTTCCTCATATATAGTAATATTTTTTAATATTATTCCTCATACTAGCTACTTTTATTTGTGTGGTCGGAAAAATGAAATTTTACTTGTCACGGTAACACTCACATAATTACTAAATTCACATTGTCATTTTAATTAGAGTTAGCTAGTCTTCTAGGGGATCATATAATAAAAAATTTGACAAGGTTATAAAATAGGTCACTTACATATTGGTTCAAAAAAATAATTATATTTACAAATTGATTCACAATATCTGAATAGAAGTGTATTTTTTTTCTGCACAAAAGTATTTTTTTTTCTGTACAGAACCAATTTGTAATTTTTGTCAATTTTGTGAACCATTTTATAATTATCCCTATAAAATATAAAAATGTCATGTTACATATAATATTAAATGAACTCATTTTTTTTATTTATAGGATTAAAATAATTTAGTGGATGTCAATAATTAGGCTTAGTAATAAATAGCTGCTCATCCGTAATTAATTGTGTATTTATCGCTTTTTTCTATTCCATGCTATCCATTAATAAAATTTTTGTTCTTCACTTATGGATGTTAATGAGACAGGGCGAAGATGGGGGACAAATCCCCCGTCCACGTCCCTGCAATCACGGGGAATCCCCAATGTCCTCGTTTCGTGAACTTCGTCGGGAAACTTGTCCCGCGGGAATTCTCTGTTACCCTAAATTTTATTATTTTTTTAAATATATTATTTTTAATAATCATAATTAATAAAGATAAATACGAAAATATAAGATGTATTAATTTTTTAAAATAAATATTTAAAATTCAAAACATAAATTTAAAGCATGCTTAATGCAAAATATAAATTTAAATTATGCATAAATTTAAAATACAAATTTAATATTCAATAAATATAATAGTTATTTTATTAAATTATTACTATTTTATGTATTATATATTTTTATATGCATATAAAAATAGGGACGGGGTTCCCCGCCCCGCCCCCACCTACCAGGCAAAAAAATCCACATTATCGTCCCTCCCTTTTTTTTCGGGGTTCCTCACTAATTTATTCGGGACAGATCCCTGCGGGGACCGGGGATTCCCCGCCCCACTGCCATGTCTATTTGCACTGTCTGACTCAAGAGAGGCAAATTAGTGTGGATTCAATATTTAAACTTAAAAAAAAAAGAATAATATTTTTTCTTTAGTTTAATTTGTTTTATTGAGAATCTTACTTGACGACCATTCAAAATTGAAATTTAATTTTTTTTAGAATTTTATTAGTTAGACGATGAGTGTAATAATTATTTTTTAATATTTCTTTAAATACTAAAACATTCAATTTCATTATAGATTCAGAATGGTAACCAAAAAAAACAAATGACAAACCTAAACAAATAATCTACTATTGTTAATATATATTTTGAAATATGATGTGACTAATATTAAAAATGGACCTACAAGTTATTACATAATCACCCAAGGTAACAAAAATATATTTTTAATTTTTTTTAAAGTAATATTTAAATTTCTGTAATGAAGTTAAATTTAAGGCCCTCTATGTCTTTTTCCGTACAAAAAACACATACTGGAAATTAATATCTGCAGGCTTCCTTTTCCCTTCTTTGATGTATTTCAGGGATATACAAAAATACACAAACAAGTATATACACATGAACATGTCTGAATCATATATATATATATGTAAAAAACTTCAATCCTGAAACTTATTTTGAGAATATTAATTATTTCATTAAAAAAAATGCTAATCAGTTTTACAATTTTATTGTAGAATGTTTAGTGAGTTCCATTTTTATTGTTTAAATTGTGTTTGATTTTATATTCATATATATATATATATATAATACTTTACCATTACATGCACCATTTTTTTTATACAAAACCCTTTATCTTTTCATAAGCTTTTCATATATTTTGAGCACATAAATTATGATAAGTGTTGAAATATTTATTATAGTCCAAATAATGTAATTGGAAAATTAATAAAAAAAAATTAATTATAACAAAAAGTAATGAGTATAAGAATTAAAAAATAAGAAGTAGGTTGATCAAAAGGGACTCATAATTAAGTATATAGTGCAATATATCAAAATAAAAATAATAAATTTATAAAGAAATAGAATAAGTTATTTGTTTTTTTTACTTAGCTTCTGACTTAAAATCTAACTAATTCACAAGATTCACAACTCATAGTCCAATTGAAGGGTATAAAATAATATTAATATGTTACATATATATATATATGTATATATATGACATGAATTTGAAAGAAGGATTGATCACAATATTTAATAAAGGAATTATTGTACGTGGACGAAAAAATAGTGAGGGGGGGTCTTGCATTTATGGAATATTTTGTCGTGGGAATGAATTAAGGTAGGATATTGTCCAGAGTAGAAAATCTTGGACCTATATAGTGTTATGGCCATGAGTAGTACCATATTAATTGAAGTACTAAGTTGGTAATAATTAATATTATATAAAATAACAACCACACACCATTTAATTTCTCTGCCACAAACGTTGTTGTACAGCCATGTGGATAAATACCATTTTCTTAGTAATCTCATCTTATTTATGATTTGCAAATAGTGTGTTTAAATGCCTTTTTTTGTTTTTTAAATGGCCATATAGTTTGGAAGAATTTACAAGTTGATGTGGATGTAATTAATAGTGATTTTTTCAACTAGTCTATTGAGATAATTTGTTTAAAAAAAGTCCTGCACATATGACACATGATCCACACATTTTTTAGAGAACGATAATGTCTCTTAATTTTACTATGTAACTTAAAATAATATTAATTGTTTTGTCATTATTCAGTATTATTTTAAAATTAATATACTTTATATATTTAAAATACATACAGTATGTTTCAAAATTATTATATTTTTAGGGAAGTATGTTTTAATTTTTAAATGAAGAAGAGCAGAAATACAGTTGGTGTTTTCATCCCACTTAATTCGAGTTTTTTAATTAATATTTGAGTAAGTTTTTTTTGAACTCGTATCACTGTTATATATAATCATTATCAGTGTTATAAAAATATACTTACTTTTTTAACAGGGATAGTGTATATGCATAACTGTGATGGTGAATCTACATATATAATAGTGACAGTGTATACACATGACAATGATAATTGATGAATTCGAGTTCACCATGAACTTGGGTTCATACAAGTTTTTGTTTTTAACATTTTTGTTAACTGTCATCATATTCTGGAACTACATATGTATTTGTTATATTATTTTCATTCAAGTTTCAATTATTATATTACAAATTAATTAAAATCATAATTTGGATAAGAGTTAGGGGGCACTTGTTTCAAATTCTTCAATGGTAATAGGAATGAAATTTCATTTTCCTTTTTTGCCCTACATATGTTGAATGTGTGTTTGTATTTATGATGATTATATCAATAGTGTTGTGCTCCAATTTTGGAAAAAATGGACAAGGTATGAGGATTGATTGAGGAGGATGATTATGAGGTGAAGATGTGGTAATCAAATGGGGGTGTTGATTACCTTATTTAGGAGGAAAAACAATGTTATGTACCTCATTTGTTCTCATTAGCTGCTATAATTACTACAATTATATCTCAATTCTCATTACCATTGAAAAATTTTCATACCAAGCGCCCCCTCAGTTTCACTATCATTAGCTAATGAAAGAATTCTGCCTCATCTAAAAATTCGAATTTTTAGAAGGATTTGGAAGGATGTGAAATAAATTCATTTATTTAATTTTTCTAACAATTCCTTCTACTCCTGATTGGACTTTCAACTTTTTCTTTTCAGTGATTGAACAATTTAATATGGACAGAGTTACTTTAAGCAAGAATTAAATCCCGAATATTGAACGAGCCAAAACTCTAATATCATAAAAGAATTATATCTTATCTAAAAATCCAATTTTTTTGAAAGGTATAAAATCAATTCAGTTATTAATTTTTGTATCAGCTAATTTAGTTGGAACCAATAAGTTTAACATCTATACTTCTTGCGTATACACGGCCCACTATCACTTCTTTGAATGAATGTGCTTAAGTTTTCCTAATAAAGGTTGACTATGGAAGATTCTTTAAATTTTAACTTAAAATAAAATAAACTGCACCACTCTTACTTATTTAACATGTTGCAAAGGTGTTAGTGAAAGATGTCCACAAATCTTATTTCTTTATAATTCTCACATTAGTAGACAAATTGTGTGTGTGTATATATATATATGTATTTATTTATTGGGTTCTCTCTTTTTTTTGTTACATTTTCTCTATATAAATTTACTTGAAGCAATTGTCTTCTTTTGATGCATTATAGTCTAAAAACTCCAATCAAAATCAAGATGCTCTTATTTAAATTAAATATTATTACCACTGCATAATTCAATTAGATAGCAAAATTGCTATTAGTTGATCATGAAAATGAGTCTATTCAAACAGAATGTGCAAACAAAGTACTACTCCCTCCGTCCCAAAGGTATTTTCACCTTTGGGATGGAACAATTTTTAAAAAAAGTAGAGTGCTGTGTAAAGTTTAATTATTAAAATAATGAGATTAGTTGGATTGTGAGAATAAAATTAAAGTAATAGTTTCCATTTATAAGATGTGAAAACAATTCACACAATTATGGAACGATGGAGTAGTATATAACTAACAAAAAACAAGTGTGTTTCCTCCCTAAACTAATTAATACTATACGTGTTGGTTGTGACAGAGCGTACTAGTTTCCAAGCCGTGGGGTCCATCGAAGCAAAATTTGAGAGCGGGTACCTAGTGTCAGTAAAACTAGGTGACCAAACGCTCAACGGTGTGCTTTACCACCCTGTTGCTCTGGGTGGTACGAGCACGTCAATAGTACCGTACACCCCACTACCTCAACAGCGGGGGCGTCGAGTTAAAAGACGGACGATGGATCCAAGCCGGCCGAAGCCCAATCGGAGCGCCTACAACTTCTTTTTTGCAGCGAAGCATGCGATGCTCAAATCGCAATATCCTAACAGGGAGAGAGAATTCACGAAAATGATCGGGGAGGCGTGGAATAAGCTCTCCGACGAAGACAAAGTGGTGAGCCGATTGACTAATGGTATGTTTGGTTTGAATGATAAAATATCTATCCGCTTTCAAACCAAACATACCGTAAAAATATTTGTAATAATATGCATGAAAATATATCATATTATTAATTTGAATAAATATGTGACATGAGAAAATTCAATATAGTTTTAGACTTAAAAAAAATCATCAAATGGTACTTATGTAGGTTTATCAGAAGGAAGGGGTGAAGGACAAGGAGAGATACCAAAGGGAAATGGCAGAGTACAAGGAGAAATTGCAGGCGGAGCAAAACTGTTAAAAAAATCCATATGTAATGAAACTGGATTCTTTTTGTCCTAATTTAGAAACCGCAGGTTTCTAATTTTAATTTATTAGTCTTCTTTTGGCGTGAAAGGGGGGCTTGCTTATTAGTTTAATTACTTTGGTTGCATTAATGCACAAACCCATTGTTAGAACTATATATACACTATGCTAGAAATGATCTTCAACCACGGGTATACATTCTGACTGTGGTCTTAAGTTTAGTGCTCACAATATAAGACCACGGTTTTAACCTCTCGTGGTCTTTCTCCGCGGTCTTAAATTCAGGTATATAACAAAAGAAGACTGAAATAAACACCGTGATCCTTTCTCGGGGTCTTATCTTTTTCTTTTTTTTTTAATATTCTACCAGTAAATTTTTTTCGTAATTTTGAATGTACAATTTTTAAGATAAAGTATAATAAATAGAATGTGTAGAATGCATATCAAAGATTTTGAGATTAGAAAAGGAATACTTTGGTTTTGGAAGTATACAATCTTTTATTAAAAAAAAAATATACCAATGTTAAAGGATGGAGGTAGTAGCCATCTAAGTACTTTCTAGCCATAGACGAGGATCATATTTAAGAGGGCAAAATATTGTATGAAAATGATTAATGATAAGGTTATCATGAACAAGTTTTAAAGTATCAAATATTTAATCTGATGTATCAAAAATCTCACCAGGTGTATCAAAATTTGAGGTCAATAAAATTTATATGTTGACTTCAACTCTTGATAAACCTGATTAGGGGTGTGCATAATTCGGTTATTAACCGAAAATCAAACCGAAACCGAACCGAAATATGAATTCGGTTCGGTTACCGTAATATTCGGTTCGGTTTCGATTATCATTTTTTTATAATTTCGGTATTCGATTCGGTTCGGTTAATAACCGAAATCCGAACCGAAATAATTTCGGTTAACCGAAATTATTATATATTTAATAAACATTAATATATATATATATTTAATAAGTAATATTTATATTTAATAAATAAATAATAATATAAAAAATATAAACCTAAGTAAGTATAATATAAATATTTAATAAATAAATAATATAATTATATGTAATAAATAAATAATATAATATAAATAATATTTATATTTAATTCTGTTATTTCGATTATAACCGAAACCGAACCGAAAATTTCGGTTTCGGTTATGTTTGGTTTTACATAAATTCGGTTCGGTTACTTTTACCTCATTTCGGTTCGGTTTCGGTTTTTTAATTCGGTTCGGTTATCGAACCGACCGTTGCACACCCCTACACCTGATGAGATTTTTAATACACTTGATTAGATATTTGACACGCTAAAACAATATCATAATAAGCTTATCATGAAATATTTTCACACAATACCTACTTATTTGAGAGAATACAATTTACTTGTGGAAGTTCAGAAGTGTCAAATTTTGAAGTAAAAATTTGTCATCATGTTAAATGGTGAAGTGCCCCTCCAATGTACCAAGGTCTAATATCAAATCTGACCAAACAATATTGGTCTAACCCCATTTATTTTTCATTTTATAAAGATAATTTATTTACTAAATTTGTATATATATAAGCATTTTAAAAATATAAAATACACCTTCCGTTCCATTTAGGACTTTTAAAGGGGAGAGTGACACTTTTTAAGAATACAGTGGAATGGGTAGAATTTTAAGGAATAATTTAGTGAAATTTAATGTTAAAGAATAATAAATTAATTATATTAAATATTATGAGATTAAATTTATCCAAAAAATATATTTTGAATTTATATATAATAATTAAAATATCTAAAAAATGATGGTCTACAAATTTTGGTGGAACAATAGATTATAAAATCATATAAATAAAATTAAAAGAAAAAGTTTACCCATTTTCTAAAATTTATCAATTTTTTTTTTGATCGGAAAATGTTATTTGTTATAGTTAGTTCACCAAGTCTCCTTACACTCCAAGAATATCTCTAAGTCCACCCTTATATCTCCCTTCTAATTCTTTCCCAAAGGGAATCGAACCCAGGTCACTCACTTAAGTGAGGAGCCCGGTGGCTAGGTGAACTAGCTCTCCTGGTTCTAAAATTTATGAATTATTTATGCTCAAATGAAATTTTATTTTTATTTGTAAAAGGGCATCACCATCCGCATCCCGTAAATTCATATGCACACTCCATAAAATTTTAAGATCAAATAAATATATGTTAGTATATGACAATATATTGCCAATTTTAGCTTTATAAAAATAGCCATATACTTATAGATTTTATCTCAAGGATTATCATAAACCATTTCACATTTACTTCTCTCACCATAATAAACTCT
The DNA here is from genome assembly GCA_026898435.1 of Prunella vulgaris. Classification (NCBI taxonomy): domain Eukaryota; kingdom Viridiplantae; phylum Streptophyta; class Magnoliopsida; order Lamiales; family Lamiaceae; genus Prunella; species Prunella vulgaris. The sequence continues at coordinate 44,696 of JAPKLY010000213.1, read as the reverse complement.
TAGGGCTCATTTGGTTCGTAAGATAAAAGTATTTATCCGCCAAAAATATGCATATTTTTGGCGGATAGATACTTTTATCTTACGAACCAAATGCGCCCTTACAGAACCTTATATATACTCGTCTTCTACGAATTTGAATCACAATAAAATTTTGGACAAAAGGCATTTAGTTTCAAAACTAACTTTTTATAAAATTTAGTTGTAATTTTTTACCTGGTCCAATGTAATTTCAAATTAATGGTAAAAGGAGTACGATATTATTCTAGAGTCCAAAATTATTGATTTTCAACAAGGATACTGATGTGGAGTTCCTGTGTGTTAATTATTATATATATATATATACATACATATATTATAATCAATACATTTGCCAGAAATTTCTAATTTCAATTTTCAAAATGATGTTAAATTTTATTAGAGAAATTAAGATTAAATTTAATAAAAAATTAATTTTGAAATTAAATCTATTTTATGAGATTGCTGCGAGACGATTTGTTATTTAAAATCTTCCTATAATACATCGGCTAGGAATCGAGTGACAGATAATATAGGTGCGATTATTGTGGGGGTGGGTAGAAATAAAAAAGTGATATTAAGTAATTTTAGTAGCAAAATGAAAAATAAAGAGTATTTTAAATTTAAGTGATTTTAAAAAATAATTTTAAAAAATGTGTTTGCAAAAAATTAATGATGTTCTTTTTACTTTTTCGGTGAAAATGAGATCAAAATTGAACAATTCAAAAAGTAATGAGACCAAAATTTAAGAGTCAAAACTTTTGGAATAAAAATCAGACACTCAATAATTTATAAAAAAAAAAATCCCTGTTCATGCTTACGAAAGATTTGCCACCACAGACGTAAGAGATCTGGAGCATCAATCTTCCCTCAAGATAATAAAAATGTGTCTTATTAGTCTAGTTTTTTCACCGATTAATTTATGAAATGAATAGAACAAGTATTCCTATAGTAATAGAATTTTCTCTCCATAACTGAGTTTCTTTCTGATTGTTGTGAAGAAGATAGACTATTATTACCAACTTACAAAAGAAATTCGATGTTTGAGTAGACTAATAAATTTTTGTACGAGCTACTAACATGTTTTGCATATGCTTAAAACCAAGGATGCAAATCCCCCGTAAAGATCGCCTACGCTCCCTCCTAGGCACTTGACCACCCCCAACAGTCGACGCCTAGTTTATATCGGTAGAGAAACACGGTCAGGGTATTAGGCCCCGCCTAGGCGACCTTGACCTCGTCTAAGCGGGCTTGGCGGCCTTAAGGAATAGACGGAAATGACAGCCACAGAGAAGGAGTAGGCAGAAATGGCGGCCACAGAGGAAGAGTAGACGGAAGTTTATTAAAAAAAAATTAAAGTTAAAGACAAATGTGATTATGTGAGTAAATAAATATTAAATAAAATAAATTAATTAAAATTTAAAACCTTAAATAAACTAAAAGAAAAGGAAAGAGAAAAAGAAAAGAAAAGAAACAGATCGTGACTTCATGAAAAAGTTGAACAACAATTGTCTTTAAATGTTCCTCTTAGTTGAACTACTTATTTATTTTTCCATACGATATATTTTGTTATTTTAGTATTCATTTAGAAGTTGAACAATGTCATTTTGTGATAGTTTTTAGTATTTTATTGACTTGTTGTGTTTTGTGAAAAATGCATTTGGGTATTAATTATATTTTAAATTTATAATTTATTGTATAATGTACATTTTTATTAATATATGTTTAGAAAAAAATTAAATTTTTTTTTGGCCCCGCCAAGGCCTTCTTAGCGCTTGGCAGTACTCAACCGCCCGACGACCGCCAAGCGCTATTTACACCCTTGGTACTAGAAACAAAGAAATGCAAAAATACACTTCCATCTTTTCATATAGCAATTATATGATGTTTTATGTTTTTTTGATTGGGATATGTTTTCATATTCCAAGAGCGATCGAGTTGCAAGAAGCTCAAACGACAGATTTTGAGTGTGAGTTTCTTTTCGCGGCCGACGCGGCGACGCCGAATTTAAATAGCCAAAAAAATTCGGTCAATATATTTGATGCCGTCGAGACTGCCTAGACGGTCATTACTCTTTTTTAAAAAAAATTAATTTTAAGTTAAAATTAAAATTAAAAAATAGAAACTAAATTACTAAAAATTATAAACTTAATTAACTACTTTATAATTTATTCGTATTATATATTTTGCTATTTTTCTGTTTCGTTTAGAAGATGGACAATGTCGTATTATCATAGTTTTAATATTTTGTTGACGAGTAAGTCTTTTGTGCACCATGCAACTCAAGTGTATTTTTAAAAAGTTACACAAATTATTACTGAAAAATTAAAGATACACTTTTCAGTAATAACATGTATAGCTTTTCAGTAGTATTTTGTATAACTTTTTAAAAATGAACTTAAATTGCATGCATGGTTCACCTGATGCATACAAGATTAAGATTTTGTTGACATGTTATATTTTGAAAAAAAAAAATGTATTTAATTATTAACTATATTTTAAATTTATAATATATCGTATAATGTGTATTTTTGTTAATATATATTTAGAAAGAATTAACATTAGTATAAAAAATTAAAAAAAAAAAAATCTTGACAGCACCTAGGAGGTTTAGGTGCTTAGCGGCACTTGACCACCTAGCCACCGCCAAACGCCATTTGCACACTTAATTTATAATAGTGGAATATTTCTCTCTGCTCCACTAATTCTTCTTTTACTAACTAAGAAAATGCCCAACAAAGAATTGTCTGGATTTCTGCATCTCAATTTCTTCCATTGTTACTTCTGAATTTCGATGATACATTTGCTTCTGTTAAGATGAAAACCGCGAGTCATATAATCAGAATTTTGGAGCTTCTTTAGGCATGTTTTCGAACTCATTTAAAAATATAGAATCACTTTTACTTTGAATAAATTGGATCTTACCGTAAAAAAAAAAAATTATACATGTTAAGTGTAAAGATAAGCTGAGTTTGAGTACTGAAGATTAGTCAGGAATCCTGATCCTGAGTATTGGATCTGAATGAATATTCCTGAGGAAAACATCCTGAGCTTGAGCGAAGACTTGATCCTGAGTCAGGAGTGTTCTGATCCTGACACTCATCCTGAATGTCATCCTGAGTGGTCAGATCAGTGAAGACACTGAAGTCTCAGTAGAACTGAAGGCAAATCTTGAGAGATCATCATGAGCCGAAAATCACCTACTCCCTGAGTCACTCAGCATGAAGGAGATCCTGAGCTGACAGTTATGAAAACAGAGCATGGCAAAGGTGACTTCAGCAGAGTGATAAAGTCGGTTATTTGGGCAGCTGGCGGAGCAATCTCATTGGACGCCGGAACAGTTATTCAAGGCTGTTATAACCATACGAATCTAGTTGATTGGTTAAGAGCTCAAAGGCGGTTAATGGTTCGATATATAAATTTGTATTCATTCCAGTTTTTTAATAGAGTGCTTCATTCTAAATCTTAGAGAGAGAAAGCTTGTATTCTGTAAACATTATTCATCATTTAGTGAAGTGAGCCAACCCCATCCGTGGACGTAGATCAATTTGATCGAACCTCATAAATTGCTTTGTTCTTTTGATTTCCTGATTATTTCTATTGAGTGTGTTCATCCGGCAAGTTCTTCCAATTGCTCTGAAAAGATCAAGTCTTATTGAGTTCGATTCATTCTCGGACATTTTTCACAACAATTGGCGCCGTCTGTGGGAAACGGAGGAGGAATCAACTGGTTAATCATCAATCATGGCATCCACCAAGCTGGAATTTGAAAAATTCACTGGAGCAAACGATTTTTGTTTGTGGAAGATCAAGATGAAGGCTCTCTTGACTCATCATGGGCTGGCCAATGCTCTAAAGCCTGAAGATCAATGGCCCCCTTCTTCGTCAGAAAATCCTGGCAAGAAACAAGAAATATTGGAAAAGGCTCATAGCACAATCATCTTGTGTTTGGGGGATAAACCTCTGAGGGAGGTATGCAAGGAGAAGACTGCCATTGAGGTTTGGAGTAAGCTGGAGAAGGTGTATCAGACCAAGTCTGTCACCAACAAGTTGTTCATGAAGTAGAAACTGATGTCATTCAGGATGAATGAAGAGAATGAGTTGATTGAACAACTTGAGGAGTTCAACAAGGCTGCTGATGATCTTGAGAACCTGGGAGTGAAAATTGATGATGGTGATAAGGCTTTGATGCTCCTGAATTCTTTGCCTAAGTCCTTTGAAAATTTCAAGGATACTTTACTATTTGGAAGACAAGATCAATTGTCCTTTGATGATATTCTGAGTGCCCTGAAAACCAAGTCACTTCAACTACAAGCTGAGAAGAAAAGTTCAGTTGAGGCTGAGGGCCTGAATGTCAGGTTTAAGAAGGGCAAGAAAGAGTTT
>JAPKLY010000213.1:0-25298 GCA_026898435.1 Prunella vulgaris | reverse complement strand
AAATGGAGGTTATGCCCATATCCAGCATTGATGATATTGTAGAGGTAAACTAATTTAATAAAGTTATAGAGTTATTATATTTCTACAAATAAAGTAATTGATTGACATAACACACTGTTACGTTATTTTATTTCCAGGAATGCTACTTTGAAGGTAAACAACAATTTTTAATGCACTAAGTAGTATTTAATTTTTGTTAAGTTTAACTTATTCAAAATTTTATTAAATTAATGACCTCAAAATGTTATATGAATTGAAATGGGAGTTATGTGCTAACCATATTTGATGAAAAATTCGAATTAGTAAAAATATTTAAAAAAATAAGAAATAAAATAAATACCCTTTCAAAAATTTTAAAAATAATAAATATTCTTAATTTTTTTTTTATTTTCAGAAATTAGAAGTACATTTTTTCAAAATTTTCAGAAAGTAAAAATAAATTTAAAAATTTGAATAAGTAAATTCTTTTTGAAAAAATAAGAAAGAAAATATATACCCTTTCAAAAATTTTAAAAATAATAAATATTCATTTTAAAATGTAAAATGAATTGATCATGGGAGTTATGTGCTAATCATATTTGATGAGTCATGATACAACACGTATATATCTCAAATACCACAATTTTCATTATATATTGTTTAGACTAGGTCCTTTTTTTATTTTTTTTCGTAACTAACCTTTTCTTTTCTTTTTTTAATTTTTTTATTTTCAGAAATTATAAAAATTTTGAAACTTTTTTATGTTTGAATTATAAAAAGTAGAATTTTTCTAAATTTTCAAAAAGTAAAAATAAATTTTAAATTTTGAATAAGTAAATTTTTTTTGAACTAATAAGAAAGAAAATATATACCCTTTCAAATTTAAAAAAAAAAAATAAATATTCATTTTAAAATGAATAATGAATTGAACATGGAAGTTATGTGCTAACCGATGAGTCGTGAAACTTTCTGATGTTTAGATTTTAAAAATTACAATTTTTCTGAATTTTTAAAAAGTAAAAATAAAATTAAAAATTCGAATTAGTAAAAAAAAATTGAAAAAATAAGAAATAAAATATATACCCTTTCAAATTTTTTACAAAGAAGTACTTAGAAGTTAGAAACTTATAATTTGTTATATATAGTCATTTATTTGGGTTATTAAACTACAATTTGAGTGTTAATTAATAATTACACTATGCAAATTTGGTTGAAACAATTTTATTTCACGTTACAATGTTATTCCATAATTATAGTTTTAATAAAGATTTTATGATTACAATAAGACAAGCTTTTTCATATTAAATATAATGACATTACAAAAATTACTACACTTACTAAAACTATATGTAAACTATATATTGAAATTTAATACATTAAAAAATCATTTTTATATGAATTTAAAATATAATTATCTAAAAAGGTAATCCCGCGTGTTACGCGGGTTATACACTAGTACAATAATATTGAAAGACAGTAATATGGCCTTTTAAGGCCTACCAAGTGTAAGAGTATTGTGGAATAATTAAGTGGTCCACTAGGCACTAGAGAATAAATTGATTGTTTGTGAGTGCATGTGATAATAAAATAATATTTTTTAAAAGAGAAATGAGAATAAATTTGGGGGACAGACAAAAATGAAAAGTGAGAATAAATTTGGGGATGGAGAGAATAATACCTTTTTTTTTATGTTCCTTAAATATACAAAATAAATAGTCAAAATATTTATGAAATATATATGATCAATTAATATCATCAAGATAGTCAGCAAAATTAATTATTCTAACTCCGAAATAAAAGTTTATATAATTATAATTGCTTCTGTGTCGTAATTTAGTTAAGACCTCATTTTGCAGGATTTATGTAATCATTGCTTTATTGAATTAGGACAAGTTAATAATTTTAATTTCATTTATTTTGCATTCGGTTCATATGATAATAAATTATAACAAATTACAGTAAAATATATTATGATATACGGATTTTTTAAAAAAATATTATAATGCAGAATCAGATTCGCACATATCACGAATCTTAATGTATCGAATTATTGAATTCACATATCAGGTTCTTCATGTAACAAATCTTCCTGCTATTTGACGAATTTAGGTATCGAATTCTCGAATTCACTATACGAATCTTATTTATCAAGCATTTAATAAATTACTCAAATTGAATTTTATTATTCGTATGATCTAAATTGATAGTTTGACACTCGTTTTAAATTGAATTTACTATTATTACTTATTTATTTAACTCCAAAAAACTATTAATATTTTTTTACATAATTATATTATATAGTTTAATATACTCACATTTTTAGGTGATAATAAAATGTAACTTAAATATATTTGATTTATAAATTTTTCTTATAAAAAATATTCTTTCGATATTATATATAATAAAATATAAATAAATAGACGTATTCTTAACAAATCACATCCTAATTTTTTTATAAACTCATATCCTAAAACCAAGGATATAAATGGCTCTTGGCGGTTGTCGTGTGATCGAGTGCCGCTAAGTGCCTAGACTGCATAGGCATCCAAATGTGTTGCCAAAATTTTCTCGGCGATTTGACCTAAACATCGGTAGTCGAGTGCCGCCAAGCGCCTAGACAGCCACCTAAGCGGTCTCGGCAACCGTTATTTACATCTGTGTCACAAATTCATTATATTGTATCATCCCCACACCCGCAATCCACAACATAGGAAATAACAACATAGGAAATAATTATATTTGCCCCATATTGTCGGACTAATTATCTCACAAAAGAGAGAAGTACTTACATTTCTCTCCATCAAACGGAACTAGAATAATTAGTTATAAATAACCATGAAAATTGAATGGACAACATTTATCAAAATCTGGAAAAATAAAATCAATTCTTGACATCAATACCACATTGGAAAAAATTATTTGAGGAAATTAAAGTACATAGAGAATATTATTATTACATTATTTTTTTGATCGATAATTTCAGTAAGCATGACGATAATTAAGGAGCTTTGCCCTCATATGGAGACGGTGCGCATGCGTCGTGACTGTTCGGAGATGGAGCGTCCGCAGTTTGGTGATGGTGAGACGTCGGATCATGCTTGATTAAGTCATTTATAGACCATACTACGACATCTTCATCGTCACTTAAATTGGAATCCATTAAAGGATTATTTTCTATAACACGAGCAAAAGATGGGGCAATGTTGAGAGCTAAGAGGCCTAAGATCAACAGTAGAGTGTATGCAGTAGACATATTTGTTGATGATAGACGAAGAATATGCACAAGGCCTATATGCCTTTTTATAGTGAAAATAATGAGTGAGAAACCCTAAAAAAAAAGGCTTTGATTTGAAAATATTATTTATGAAGATTAATTTTGATTTGAACCAAATCAAGGTTATTAATGCTATCAATCATATCAATTATCAGTGTGATCATATATTACTATATATTTGAATACATATAATTTTAATAACCTACCTCTTTCATTATATATATTAAATGATTTAATTTATTTAGTATAAATAGAGTAAACAATGAGTAATAAATTTTAGAGTCAATTTATTTACTGTAGTAAGGTTTTCTCAAAAGTATAATGTGTGATTAAATACTTTTTTTTTTTTCACTTTCATGAACTTTTATATATATATGCGTGGATATGTATAAAAATTAAGCATTTTTCACTTATGTGAACTTTTAAGCGTGGACAATGGACATATATAATATGTAATAATTAATTGTGTTTTCGCAAATAGCTAATTACAACCTTATTGATTCAGTACTCTTGTGTATTTAAATAAATAACTATTTTATATTTTTAAAAAAATTGTATCGACAAAAATTATGCAGGAGATACTAAAAAAAGTCTCAGTATGTGCAAATTTAACACTTTATATATTTGAAACACTAATATAAATTTAGAGGATGTATATTTAGTACATTTAAGAGGACCTTATTCCATGAAAGTCGTATGTATGGCTTGGAGAGAGATCTTTCATATCTTTAAGATCCACCCAACAATATGGGGTAAAAAAGCCAAAATAAGTGATTTTAGCCCTTATAAAAAGAAAACTGATTCTTAAACCCCTTTCACGCTCATGTCACGTCGAGGTACTGCAGAAGAAGAAACAACGAAATCCAGCTATACTTTATATTAAGGGTGTAGCTATATTTTATATTAAGGGTGTAGAAGTAAGAAAATATTAATTAGACAGATTTTGACCGCCTAGCGCGACCACCTACTTTTCAAAATTATTATTAAAAAAAATCACATAATAAATGATATCAATAATTTTATATATATATATTTAACATTTGCCCAAATTTATCTACTTATTACAAGATTAATTTATATGTATAATTTCTTAATCAAATATATTTATGTATACAAAAACGAACTATGGACTTAAATGTGGAGGATGGTGAAAGCGAGTTATTAGGACTAATTCTGAATCTATGTTTTACTTTTTAGTTAATATTATATTTTTTGAATAAATCAAACAATAAAAATAAAAAAAATCAAAAGAAACTATCTAGCCGATTGGTTACCTAGAAGCTGCTTACACCTACCTAGGTGGTGCCTAATCACAAAAAATATCTAGAGAGCCAAGTTTACATAAATCGAGTTGATCGGTGGTCGCCTAGCGCCGTCTAGATCGATTTCTGCATCCATACTTTACATATGACCCATTTTAACACTTTATATACATATTCTACATAACTTATACTATAAAATTAAAAGTCCTAACATATTTTATAAAATTGTATATATTTTTTGGAATACATTAAAACATATCTATATTATATTATGAATATATTGATAAATGTTACTCTAATAAGTTCTCCATACATATTTGTATTGTGTTTAGTTTTTTCTATTTGCAAGATTTTTTAATCCGGACACTTTTTTTTTTTTTTTTGTCTCAAATTTGATTTTATTATAATTGTTACAATACATAATCAAACATGAAACAACCCAACCATAGTTTTAAAGAGAGCATATTTCAAATATTTAAGTGAAACATTGTACGAGACAAACCGTTTCGTGTAAGAGTCTCTTATAAAAAAAAATTAATTAAAGATTATATACAGTTATCAAAATAGATGTTTCAAAACTTATATTAATTATAGATATGAGATGGTCTCAATGCATGAAACATCTCATTTACTATATTATATGATTCATTAAATTTATAGAGCTCAAATGAGTTATATTTTAAAGGAGGAGAAATGACACAAATGTTTAAATGAAACATTGCCTCATGTTGAGTTAACAATGATTGTTTGAAATCAATTGGAATAAAGAAATTGAAGAACACCAAGATTTACGTGGTTCGATCAGAAATGATCTACGTCCACGGATGAGGCACCTCTCTCACTAATCAATGAAGGATAATACATATTACAAGTATTTGTGTGGATATCTCTCTAAGTATGTGATTTTCTGTGTTTTTTGTTCTCTATACATATGTGCGTATATATATATATATATAGGAATGAGAACCTGAATTAATCCTTGAGTTTGTAACCACCCAAAAGTAACTGCTACAGTTGCAACCGAAAATGAATAACTATCAGAGCCCAACGATCTTCAGTTTTGATTCTGTTAAACTGATTGCCCGTTGTCCAATTTGGAAGTTTAAACCGCTTCGTAACTGATCCTGAGTTAATTCCTGACTTGGAGTCAGTATGCTCCTTTCAGGTCTGCTGATATGATTTGTCCTCAGCTGAGTCTGAGTACTCAGCTGATATCATCAGTAGACCATCATCCTGATCATTCTATCCTGACTATCTGACCTGACCAACCATCCTGGCCAACCATCCAATCATCCTGACTATCCTGACTGATCATCCTGACCACTCAGGAGACTCCATCAGCTGACCTCCTCAGCTGACTTCCTCAGCTGACTCCGCTGATATACCAGATGACTTCTAGATGATCTTGGCTGACCCCATCAGATGACTAACCATCAGCAGACCTATCAGCTGACCTCCTCAGCTGATAGTATAATGTTCAGTTAATCAACAGTACTTGCTCATCTGATCTTTATTTCACTTTCTTTGCACCCATAACAATTCTCCACCTCAAAGTAAGTGAGATACATCCACGTAACCTTCTCATCACAGTAGAATTAAGGCACATCCCATGACTGTACCTTAACCAGCTCCAAGCAGTAGTTGAATTTTGAACTCGGTATGACCTTAGTTAGCATATCAGCAGCATTGTAATCAGTTGAAACTTTCTATATTGTGACTACCTTCTTTTCCACCACATCTCTCACAAAGTGAAGCCTCACATCAATATGTTTAGATCTTTCATGAAAGACCTGATGCTTAACTAAGTGAATGGCACTTTGGTTATCACATTGCACAGTAACTTCATCTTGCCTGATCCCAAACTCCCTGATAATGTCCTTCAGCCACATAGCCTCCTTTACTGCTTCTGTCACTGCAATGTACTCAGCTTCAGTGGTTGACAATGTAACCACTGACTGTAATGCAGCTCTCCAACTGATGGCTGTGCCATACAATGTAAACACATATCCAGTCAGAGACTTTCTTGTGTCTATGCTTCCAGCATAGTCAGAAACTACAAAACCTTGTAGAGGTTGTTTGATATCCTGAGTCCTCTCAAACAGTAATCCCAGATGTGCTGAACCTTTCAAATATCTCATTATCCACTTGAAAGCTTCCCAATGTGCCTTTCCAGGATTAGCCATAAACCTGCTGACCAAGCTCACTGCATGAGCAATATCACGTCTGCTACAAACCATGGCATACATTATGCTTCCAACTCCATTTGAATAAGGTATCTTGTTCATCTGAGACTTTTCTTGAACACTCTTGGGACATTGATCAGCTGTCAGTTTGAAGTGTTGCCCAAGAGGAGTAGAGACTGATCTTGATTCATGCATATTGAATCTTCTCAAGATTTTCAGTATGTAGTCCTGCTGAGTCAAGAACATCCTTCCAGCTGACTTATCTATGATAATATCCATACCTATAATTCTCTTAGCACTTCCAAGGTCTTTCATGTCAAAGGTTGAACTGAGCTTATCCTTCAGTTTCTGAATTCTTCCAAGACTTTTGCTAGCAATTAACATATCATCCACATAAAGTAATAGATATGTAAGTACCTCAGAGCCATGCTTTTCTAGGTACACACAGCTATCATACTTGCATCTGATGAAGCCTATTGACATCATGAAGCTATCAAACCTTTTATACCACTGCCTTGGCCTTTGCTTAAGTCCATACAATGACTTCTTCAGCAAACATACTTTTCCTTCATCTTCTGATAGTATGAACCCCTCAGGCTGCTGCATATAAATGGTTTCTTCAAGCTCTCCATGTAGAAATGCAGTTTTGACATCCAGCTGTTGTAACTCCAGTCCATCCTGATTCACCTTAGACAATAAGATCCTTATTGAGCAGTGCTTCACAACTGGTGAGAATACTTCATTGAAGTCTATTCCTTCTCTCTGAGTAAATCCCCTTACAACTAATCGTGCCTTGTATCTGATCAGCTCCAGTCCATCTGACCCAATTTCAGACTTTTTCTTGAATATCCATCTTGAGCTGACAACCTTCTGCCCTTTTTCTTTATTCACAAGAACCCATGTATTGTTCTTTTCAAGTGAATTTAACTCCTCTTTCATAGCTGAAATCCACTGATCCTTATCCTTTCTAGTCACTGCATCAGCATAGGTTTCAGGTTCTTGATACTCTACATCTTCTGCCACTGATAAGGCATATGAGATCATGTCAGCCTGCCCAAACCTGATTGGTGGATGATTGCTTCTCCTATGTCTATCCCTAGATAGACTGTAGTTTCTCAAATCTTGACCCTCCTCATCTGAATTTTCAGTTTGATCTTCAGAGTCACTATCTACTGATGCATCAGAATGATCTGCTTGTGGATTCCTGATATCAGAGTTGTCCTGAGCCTGATCTTCATTCAGAATCCTGGTTGTATGCTCCACCTAAACTGGTGTATGTCTGATTAGGGGATTATCCTCAGCATCCTGAGTATTTTCAGATGTACCATATCCCATAACTTTCTCATTGAAAGTCACATCTCTGCTGACAATACACTTCTTGTGTCCAGCTTCAAGACACCACAATCTATAACCCTTGACACCTTTTGGATATCCCAGGAAGATGCACCTCAGAGCCCTTGGTTCCAGCTTATCCTGCTTTATGTGTGCAAAGGCTAAGCAACCAAACACCTTCAGATTATTGTAATCTGACAACCTACCATACCAAAGCCCATCTGGGGTTTTGAAGTCAATAGCAGATGAGGGTGTCTTGTTTATCAAATAACAAGTAGTATTAACTGTCTCTCCCAAGAATACTTTAGGTAGTTTAGCATCTGATAGCATGCATCTGGTCTTCTCCAAAATAGTCCTGTTCATCCTCTCAGCAAGTCCATTTTGTTGAGGGTTTGCTGGAACAGTTTTGTACCTTGTTATGCCTCTTTCCTTGCAGAAGTTTTCAAACTCTTCTGACACATACTCAAGCCCATTGTTAGTCCTGAGATGCTTTAAGGATATGCCTCTTTTATTCTCTTGTTCAAGAAGCCATTCCCTGAATTTTCCAAAGGCTTCACTCTTCTGCTTCAGGATGATCACCCACACCTTTCTGCTGAAATCATCAATGATAGTCATGAAGTACCTTCCTCCTCCATGAGTCTCAGTTCTTGAGGGCCCCCAGATGTCAGAGTGTACATAATCCAGAGGAGCATCAGTATGATGTTGCCCCTTTGCATAAGAGTATTTCTTGGATTTTCCCAACACACAGTGATCACAGAAATCCAATTTGATTGTCCTTGAATCCCCAAATGCCTTCTGCTTGGAGAGTTCATTCAGTCCTCTTTCACCAATGTGTCCTAACCTCTTGTGCCACAAGATAGCATCAGAACTGCCCATAACTGCATTCACTGATCCGGCAGCTGAGTTACCAATTATAATGTACAAGCCATTCACCTTCTTGTCTTTCATCACAATGTTATTATCCTTGGTTATCAATATGAATCCCTTCCCTGTATTGAATTCATATCCCAAAACATTGAGTGATCCAAGAGAAATAAGATTTCTCTTCAGCTCAGGTACAAACCTAACATCTTGTAGTATCCTCTCAGCACCATCATGCAGCCTCAACTTTATTGAGCCAGAGCCTCTGACCTTGCACATCTGATCATTCCCCAAGAGAACTGATCCTCCATCAAATTTCTTGAGATCCCTGAATAAATTTTCATTGGGACACATTTGAAATGAGCACCCAGAATCCAACACCCAATCTTCACTCAGCTTGACATCAGTAACAGCCAAGACCTCAACACTATCATATCCTTCCTGAGTAGCAATTGTGACATCAGCCTTCTGATCCTCTTCTTGCTTCCTGGATTTGTCAGGACAATTCTTCTTGAGATGTCCCACCTTCTGACATGAGAAACATTTTCTCCTTTCCACAAATTTTCCAGGTTCAGGGCCTTTACCATTCCTCTTCTTCTTTCCCTGAAACGGTTTATTCCCTTTCTTGAATTTGATATTCCGCCCTTCACCTTGATTTGTGTTCTTCCTTTCAGATTGCATTTGAAGCGCCTTAGTTTTCAATGCATTCTGAATATCATCACGTGACATCTTCTCTTGCCTTCCAAATAACAGAGCATCCCTGAAATTCTCCAAGGATTTTGGTAGAGAATTCAGTAACATCAGGACTTTATCCTCATCTTCAATCTTGACTTCAAGATTCTCCAAATCATCCACTGCTTTATTGAATTCTTCAAGGTTCAACCAGATCCCTATCCTCTGTCATCTTGAAGGAATGAAGCCTCTGCTTCATGAACAACATATTGGTAACCAACTTCATTTGATACACCTGTTCCATCTTGTTCCACACATCAATGGCAGTCTTCTCTTTATACACCTCCCTTAGAGGTTTATCCCCCAAGCACAAGATGATTGTGCTATGGGCCTTGTCCAAAATCTCCTGCCTCTTTGCAGGTTCTGATGAGGATGATGCAGGCCACTGATCCGCTGGTTTCAGAGCATTTGATAATCCATGGTGTGTGAGGAGAGCTTCCATCTTCACCTTCCACAAACCAAAATCATTCGCTCCTGTGAATTTCTCAAACTCTATCTTCGTAGAAGCCATAACAGTTGATTTCACCAACAATCTTCTTTCCCACAGACGGCGCCAATTGTTGAGTTAACAATGATTGTTTGAAATCAATTGGAATAAAGAAATTGAAGAACACCAAGATTTACGTGGTTCGATCAAAAATGATCTACGTCCACGAATGAGGCACCTCTCTCACTAATCAATGAAGGATAATACAGATTACAAGTATTTGTGTGGATATCTCTCTAAGTATGTGATTTTCTGTGTTTTTTGTTCTCTATACATATGTGCGTATATATATATGAATGAGAACATGAATTAATCCTTGAGTTTGTAACCACCTAAAAGTAACTGCTACAGTTGCAACTAAAAATGAATAACTGTCAGAGCCCAACGATTTTCAGTTTTGATTCTGTTAAATTGATTTCCCGTTGTCCAATTTGGAAGTTTAAACCACTTCGTAACTGATCCTGAGTTAATTCCTGACTTGGAGTCAGTATGCTCCTTTCAAGTCTGCTGATATGATTTGTCCTCAGCTGAGTCTGAGTACTCAGCTGATATCATCAGTAGACCATCATCCTGATCATTCTGTCCTGACTATCTGACCAGACCAACCATCCTGACCAACCATCCTGACTGACCATCCAGTCATCCTGACTGACCATCATCCTGACTGATCATCCTGACCACTCAGGAGACTCCATCAGCTGACCTCCTCAGCTGACTCCGCTGATATACCAGATGACTTCCAGATGATCTTGGCTGACCACATCAGATGACTAACCATCAGCAGAGTTATCAGCTGACCTCCTCAGCTGATAGTATAATGTTCAGTTAATCAACAGTACTTGCTCATCTGATCTTTATTTCACTTTCTTTGCACCCACACCTCATATATGAGATTATCTTGCACAAGAATTTTCCATAAAAAAATTATTTGCTAAAAATGTTTCCTTTTTATCAAAATTGATATTTTAATTAATCAATATAAAAAAATATTAAGTTACAATAATTAAAGAAAAATAAAGCAGATTGAATAGATTAAATAACAATTAACCAAATAAAGTCCAATAATACATTTTTGTGTATTTAATCTAATATAGTAGATTAAATCTTTTTGATGAATATTACCAGTTCTATTTTTAAAAAAGTTAAAAGAATTTTTAATTGCACATTTAATTTTTTTAGGTCAAAATATTATTTAATATTATATTACCAAAAATTAGAGATAACTTTTCCTATGATCTAGAAATTTATTGGGACAATCTTAAGTGTTTTGATTAGATCCCAAAACCCCTTGATGAATTTGTCTAAGTATAGTTCATCAGGATGATAGTTTTAGGATAGTCAGGTTAGAATAGATTTTTCTATTTGAAGGTATTCAGTTCAGGGGGAACGTGCTGAAGATTGAAGACTGATGGTGACATCCCAAAAGTCTGAAGTTAGAAGTGTTTTCCAACCCTGAGGGTGAAGATCGTTCTGAAGATGATCAACTTGAAGCTGAACCTGAGAAACCTGAAAAGAGTCCAGAAGCTGCGCTGAAGCCATCCTGAAGTCAACCACTGATGAGGCCCATACTGAGTACACTAAGAATGCTCAGGGTACGACTCTGTCAGTGAAGGGCAAGTGTAACCCTTGTTGGTCCCGAAACGAGTATAATCAGTGTATGGGGGGGAAATACACTGATGTCAGATTTTTCTGAAAGACTCAGAAAAATGCTCTAACACTCTCAGTCAGGATTTCCTGAATTACTCAGTATGCTGAAGGTCCACAGGGGCAGCAGGGACAGTTCAGTAAAGAGTCAGATAAGCTGAGTGTGAGGAAAGTGCTCGGAAGCTCAGTAGAGATAACAAACCTACTGACTGCTCGGAAGCAAGTCAGTTGGACTACTATCTCAGTGAGCTAGAGTGCGTGCGGAAAGTGAGCCCTTAGTTTCTACTCGTTTTAGTTTCTGAAAACATTTTCTCTGAGTTTGCTTAGTAAACAGGTGGTTAATGCTGAGTGCACAGTATTAGAATTCAGGATGATTGATTCAGTCCTGAATATAAAAACAATGCAGAATGTTCAGTTTAGTATGATGACAGTTATGATCCTGAACAAAACAGTAAATCAGCACACAAGGGTCTTTTTAACGTGGTTCGTAGATAACCAACTCCTACGTCCACGACCTGATTTAACAGGAAGCTATCCTCAAAACCTTGAGGATAGGTACTTGGGTTTTACGTGCTAGCCAACTTCCTCTCTTAGGAACTGACCCCTGAGCGTTTTACAAGTCCCAGTCCTTCTAACTAACCAATCTCACTCCCTGAGTGGTTTGGTATTCTGGTTTCCAACTAGGATAGCTCTAGCAGTACAAAACAATGCTAAATATTAGAGCTATCGTTCTAACCAAATACAGAGTGAATCCTACTACAACACTAGGGAAATTTAATTGCAGAGTGTTGCTTATAGTATGCTTTGATAGCTTGGATTCTTGAGAGCTTTCGCTTGGAAATTTCCCGTTAGCCTTGAATGGGTGCAAGGCTCTCCATATTTATAGGCAAGATTCAAAATAGATCCGTTGGAGGAGATCTAATCAAATCTTTCCTATTTTAGGGTGGTTGCAGGCTAGAAGTACTGTTTGACCTAATCGCCATGCTTAATCTGGCAAGTTTGTCCCGCCGCCTGCAACTCTGAGACGCATTAAATGCCGCATTAAATGCTGCGCAGACTCCGTACATAAGTGTCGAAAGATCATTGGCTTTCCGCTCTAACGGCTAGTTGACTTTCAGACATTTGTCCTTCCTCGTACATTCAATACTCTGAGTCTCTTGTAAATAACTCAGCCTGAATGTTTGTCTTATTGGAGTCTTACTGACATTCTCTTTGTCTCTTGTCCCATAGCATAAATAACCTTTTTGCTTTGGACTTACATGATTCAGGTAAACTGAACCAAGGCCTAAGTCAGGTCTTATGTGCATTCAGCACAGCCTGATAGGTAACATTTGCTCTTCACTGACTAAGTTCTGTCCTGAGTATGCTTAGTGTACTCAGTAGAAGCATCAGCCAATGGTACTTCAGGATTGTCTTCAGGACCGATCATCAGGCTTCATTCTTCAGCTTCAGTTCAGGCAATCTTCAGCAAGACTGACTCTGACTCCTTCAGGATGGATTGCGCTTCAGACTTCAGTAAATTGGGTCGACTCCAATATTCTTCAGTCTTCAGCATGTTCCCCCTGAACTGAATTCCTAACCTGACTATCCTGAACTAGACAGACCTGAACAACTGTACTTAGGCAAATTCATCAGAGGTTTTGGGATCTAATCAAAATACTCAGATTGTCCCAACAACCTTTATCAGGCTGAACGTCTTACTGATGTTCATAAGTCTTGACTTGGGGCTTAGTATCAATTTATCTGATACTTGTAAGTCCTGACAAGGCAAGGTTACACGTGCAATGGAGTCTGATGGACAAAGAGAATGTCAGCATCTCCGTAGAAAAGACAAACATTTATTCTGAGTAAAGAACGAGGAACTCAGAGTTATAGATGTATGAGGTTATCAAAGTCAAAGTCAACAAACTAGCCGTTGAACAAACGACCAGTGAGGAGACGACACTTAAGTATGGAGACTGCACAACATTTAATGTTTCTCTGAGCTGCAGGCGGTAGATCAGTATGTTACCATACTTAGTATGGATTTTGTCAGACAAGGACAACCAAAACCTGCACCTACCTAAAATAGGCTGATTTGCTCAAGATCTCCTCCAACGGATCTTTTTCAAATCACTCTATAAATACATATCACCTTGCACCCATTCAAGGATACGGGAAATTTCCAAGCGAAAGTATTTCACTATTCCAAGCACTCAAAGCAAATTTTAAGCAACACTCTGAAGTTTTAAATTTCCCTAGTGTTGTATTAGGAATCTGATCTGTATATTGCTTAGAATGTTGATTCAATCCTTAGAACTATTTTGTTAGAAGGATCAACACACCCTAGTTGGAAACGTGAATACCAAACCCCTCAGTTTGTGAGAAGGTTGGTTAGAAGGACTGAGACTTGTAAAACACCTAGGGGTCGATTTCTAAGAGAGGAAGAAGGCTAGTCGTGTCCCTTGGCACGTAAAAATCATGTACCTATCCTCAGTGGTAGAGGGTAGCTTCCTGTTTAATCATGTCGTGGACGTAGGAGTTGGTTATCTCCAAACCATGTTAAAAACGTCCCCTTGTGCTGATTTACTTACCTGCTCAGGATCATACTTGTCATCATCATAAACTGAGCATACTTGCATTGTTTTCAAACCACCAGGACGAATCAATCATCCTGATATTTAAAATTGTGCACCAGCCTTAAACACGTTTTCATAAGCAATACTGATCAAAATTTTCAGAAACTAAAACGAGTAGAAACCTAAGGGCTCTATTGAACTGACTTGCTTCCGAGCTGTCAGTAGGTGGGTTATCTCTATTGAACTTCTGAGAGCACACTCTGACTTAGCCTATCTGGTTCTTTGCTGATCTGTCCCTGCTGCCCCCGAGGACCATCAGTTTAACTGAACACATCAGGATCTTCCTGACTAAGTCTGAAAGAGCATTTTACTGAGATTTCGGGAAAATCTGACATCAGTGTATTCCCCCCATACACTGATTTAGTCGTTTCGGGACCAACAGAATTAAATGCAAGGATTTGGACCATGGCTTGGGTGCAGAATATCTGCCAGTTAGACAGTTCAATGGCCACTAAATTGGTGCCATCTATGTCTGTGGTAATATCCTGCTTTCCTGAGGTACGCTTCCTTATCTAATTTGGTATAACAATGTTTTGTCTTAGCATGAGGCTACTGACTCATTTCTCCAAAGTGGGAAGATCCTCTGTGCTTCATTTAATTTCTCATGATAGTGTTTTTGCTCGGCCTTGACTTAGGTGCTCGGATCATTGAACTGAGTTTAATCATGTATGGAAAATTGTTGTTTCTAATATGAGCTGGAAGCTGTTTTTTTTACTATACGAGTAATTGTCTATATTTTATGTGTTATTGGATTATTTGAAATTGATTCAGTGTAATCAGCTCACTCTTTTCAATGTAAATAACCTCAACTGTTGAGTGAGTGCAATGTGCACAAATTGCATATGAGAACGTCCTCATATATAATTACAGATAAATATTTATCATATATATTATTTATTCATATAATTTTATAATATGATTAATAATTTCAAAACTATTATTTCTCAACTTCTTTATTTTTTCATTTAAATATTTAAAACTTAAGTACATATTTTTTGAGTCAACGCTAATAACTTTGATTCCACATGCCCCCATATCTCGTATGGATGCAATAACATTAATATTAATTTTTCTATATAATACTTTGTCAAATTATTTTCATATGCATATTAAGAAATAAAATTTAGTGAGCTGAATAAAAAAATAATTTATTAATTTTTATGCGTGTAAGTTATTATTATTTTTTTTGGACGTGAATGTTGAGACAACGAAAAAAGAAAAGTATGAAAGTAATTTGGAACGGAGGGATTAATTATTTTATATTTATAATTTATTGATGAATATGTATAAATATTTTTATATTTAAAATATAATATCTCAATTTTCCTAAAATAGTAAAGAGTATATTCAAACAATTTTTAAAAGTTTTTTAGAGAGAGAGAGAGATATCCTACTTTCTTGAGAATTCCCCGTAACCGTTGGATAAAAAATATTTCCGCCAGCCATTCAGAGTGTGAGTTAGTATATAATGATGAAAATGAATATTTTTATAGAAAAACTAAAAAAATATAATTCTTTAATAAAAATAATCAAAGATTGGTATAAAAATAATGCACTATTTTCAAATAGTTACAAATTTTTTGCATAATAGAATAAACATAAATTGAATAATAGAGTTATTTTTGTGCATATTGTACCTATTTGAAATAGTGCATTATTTTTGTACAAACATGTGACTGACCCACAAAAAATTTATTTAATAATAGTTTATATTTGTCTATTAAAAGTATTTTAAACACTTTTATTTCTAGAGAAAGTAGTATTTTATATTAGCTGGAAAGTTTTTATTTCTATCAAAATTGATATTTATATTTTTAATTAATCAATATTAGAATATATTAAGTTACAAAAATTAAAGAAAAATAAAGCAGATTGAAATGTTGAGGTGTTTTTTATTATTACAGAAAAGTACAAAATGATTCAACAAATTGATAAAAATTATATATTGGTTCCGTGTAAAAAAAAAAAAAAACGCTTCCGGGAAAAAAAAAACACATACTACCGTGTAAATTTTTTGAACCAATTTATAAATATAGTATTTTTTTTAAACCAATATGTAAATGACCCTTATTATTATACTATTATTACTCTATTGGAATGACTTAAAATATTTTAAATTCACCAAAAGATACCCGATGGAAAGGTATAGCTCACTACTACAAATTTGGGCTAGGAGAGCTCTTCTTAGAAAGCCTTTCTAATAACCGCTCTCCAAGATATTACTTGGAGAGCGGTTTTGACATTAAATTATTTAAAAAAAAATTTAATGGAATAAAGAAAAAAGAAAAAAGAATCAGAATAATCAATGACCGCTTTAAACAGGAGAGCGGTGTAACACCGCTTTAATTTAGAGATGGCTTTGAATCAACGCAATACTCCCCCCAATAATATATATATATATATCCTCCTTTCTCTCCAACATACAAACGGGTCAAAAAAAACTTTGAAAAAATCTCAACAAAATATCCTATTTTCTCTCCATCATACAATCAGTTCAAAAAGCTTAAAAAATATCTCTCCAGCATACAATCGGCTGGAATCCTGATAACGGAGGTTTCGACGGCGTGGTTGCAGAGTGTGTGAAGTTGTGGCGATGGACTGGGGTGCGGCGGCGTGAATGGGACAGGGGCGGCGGCGATGCTTTGAACAGCGACGCAGATCTGAACGGCGTTGGAAATCCGGCCGCTGGAGATGGAGCTCAAGCGATGCAGATCTGAACGGCGTTGGAAATCTGGCGCCGCATCTCTACCGTCGAGCGCACAATCGCCTAGCCGCAAAAGCCCACGCCTCAAGCCACAGTCGCCGGAATCGCGTCCGAAAACTGCCCCTGTTCTCAGCCATTCTCGTCGCGGATTAAATCGCGTCCGGAAACCGTCGACGTGCCTTCACTGGAATGAAATGGTAACCCCTGTAATTGAAGGGTAAGAAGATGGGCCGATTTCCATTTATTCTGATAAAGCCCAATTTACTTTTAATTGTTCAGTACATGGGCCATTTATTTGTAATGTTTGTAATTAATTATTCATTTAGTATATTTAGAAGTCAGTGTCTTGATTTTTTTTAATGTTTGATTTTTTTGTGTTACGGCTTTGGTGTAATATTTTTATAAATTTTAATGTGATTTTTGCATATTAATTTTTATTTTGAGAATTTTGGAATAAATTCACAGAAAAAAAATAAATTATGCACTTGGAGAGCGGTCGATAACCGCTCTCTAAATTAGAGTGGTTAATAACCGCACTCTAAGTGCTCATCTTGCAGAGCGGTTTCATAACCGCTCTCTCCACTTGGAGAGCCCTTAAAAACCTCTCTACAAGAGCAAAAATAAGGGCTCTCCAAGCCCCATTCTGTACTAGTGGCTAGAGTCTTAACCAACAAACAATTGAGAATAAAAAAAATAAATCCTCGTACGCATTTCTGTGAATGGAAGAGTATGGAAATAAAAAGAGAATCGTGAAAATTGTGAGGGTTAAAAGAATTATATATATATATATATATATAAATAATCACAGTTTAGTACAAAAGTAATCCATTATTTTCAAATGTATACGAAATTTTTGGTAATAACGTAAATATAAGTTGAATAATAGAATTATATTTTTTCATATTGTATCTATCTAAAAATTATGTATTATTTTCAAATTTGAATCTCACATTTCACCATTTAAACTCATATTTTAACTAAATGGAGATCACGAATAATTTCAAAAAAATTGTGTTTGGATAGAGGAATTTGACTATGAATTTAAATTCACAATTTAATCCACTCCATATTTATTTGGTAAAATATTCAAATGGATAGATTTTAAATATTTAACTTTAATCCTAGTTCAAATAATATGAATTTCAAATATTTGACAAAATTATGTCATTTAAAATTTATAAATTTTCAAATATTCATTTTCAAATCATGTATTTCAAATAATTATATCCAAATACAACATAATATATTCTAATTTACACTTCTTTTATTTTCTATTTATTAACTATTTCTTTATAATTAAATATATATTTATATTTTCTTAATTGAATGACATCTATGCATGTGACAATTCATAAATTTCTTAACATTCTGCATATCGTGGAAACCAGGCGATTTCTAGTGTTTACCATTTAAATTTTTTTTCAAATATCCACGTACGTATATATAGGACCACGTTAAAATCTTAATTTGTAAAATAGAAATAATTTCTCTATATAATTATGTTATAATTTTAGTTAATATTTTACATTTTGGGTCTTTGATATACAGAAATCCACACACACACACACACATATATATATATATATATATCGGCATTGACCTTTGACCATCATTCAAGAAGAATATTTAACTTTAATCCTAAAATCATCCTATTCAAATGGATAAATCTTAATAGTATTTATAGAAGTTTAAAATATTTGTCAAAATCATGTTATTTGAAATTTATAAAATTTTAAATTCATTCATTTTTAAATTATTTATATTTTCTATCCAAACACAAGATACTATTTATTAAATATTTCTTTATAATTAAATATATATTTATATATTTACATTAAATCAAATTGTGAAAAATAAGAAAGCAATATATTTAATAAAAATATAAAACATGGATTACGAAGATATAAACACCCGGAATAATTAATTCAATTATATTAATTATGCGTCAATTCATAAATTTCTTAACATTCTGCATAATATGTAGAAATCATGCTATTAATTTATAGTGAATATATATACCCGTTGATTAGATCACGTTAATTAATTAAACTCTTGATTGTTAATTAAAATCGAATAATTTTTTATAGTACGGTATATATTCCTACTAGATCTTTGGTTATATTTCAAAATTTGAATATCTAGATACATGAATATTTAGATATGATCCGCATGAAATCGAAACACAAAAAACAACGATAATTTAATAATATATGATTCAGTTCACCACAACCAAACAAACCCTAAACTGACAATATGAAAAATCTACAACAAAAAACCACACATATATATAATATATAGAAAACCTCATCCACATTGACGATTCACAAAAAAAAAAAAAAAAAAAAACACTAACAAAATACTAATAAATTAATATATCGATAAATTAATTATTCAATCAAACCAATCGATCATGCATGCATCAAACTAACTAAGAAAGAGAAATATAAGGTTGTTTCGAGATAATTCTCAGAGTATTTGAAAATTTGGTGAACTAACCACGGCCGAATCAGAAAAGATTATGAGGGCCCTCTGGCTGGAGCTGACTGCACAGCTCCAAATAAGTAGAAAAGACGAGGCGATCCTTGGCTCCAGTACGGTGCAAGTTAGCATGTTGGAGGAAATATTTGAGCTGGTGTAGAGTGCAACACCCAAGCATTTGCCCCAGAAATAGAAACAACCAATTTATCAATTCGTAGTTGTCAGCTGGAATCACGGGCCTGACGCTGGCAGGCTGCTCGCACAGCCTGCAGGCCGGGAGGGCAGGCTTCAACCAGATCTCGGGGGCCCGATCCTTCATCTCGGCGATTTGTGCTGCAAAGTAAGTGGAAACTTCTCTGAATTTCTGCTCCAAATCGAGCTCCATCGTGTAGATGCCGTTGCATCTCTTGCACTGGACTTGGCCGGTGATGATGGTGATTCCCTCGGCCCGCAGATACGCAAGGCTGCGCACTGTAGCACGGAGGTTTCCGGACCAGGGAAACGGCGGAATGATGGTGTCGGGAAGTGGTTGAGGGTTCCTTCGCCGATTTCTCTCCATTAGGGAGAGTTGAGAGAGGGGGAATGAGAGACGATTGTGTGGAAATTGTTAGAATGAGAGAATTAAGATATATAGCTATATATATATATGCATATACGTTCACGAAACAGATCAAGATAATCTTCCCAAGTCATATCATACGCTTACTAAGTCTTACATTTTCAAAATTTGAAGTTTGAGACAAAGGAAAACAATACTCCCTCGGTTCCGATTTTTTTTTTCAAAAGACTGGCACACGAATTAAGAAAAAATTAAATTAGAATATATGAGTGTTAAGTTAATTAATAAAATATAAAAAATATACTTTATTGACTTATGTGAATGTAATATATATATTTTTTAGGATTGGAAGAAAGAGTTGGACGCCAAAACGAAAAAAAGGGGAAAAAAGAGTTGGGACGGAGGGAGTATAATTTTTCATTTAAAAACTCACATTTGCAATTATAAAATAAAAGGAAGAATTATTAATTGTCTAATTCAAAATTTTAATTTTTTTATGTCAACAAGTTTTAGGTTGCTCTTTAACAGCCAAAGAGAACAGTTATTTTGAAAATTATACCTTATGGGTGTTCTATTAGTTTTAAAAATCTAAACTTTATTCGAGGATTTTAAAAATAATTTAATAATCTAACTCTACCCCTATGAATAATCTATAAAATATATTAATTGATATTATTATATTTTTACTCCACTCAATATTTATTTTACTTATTCTTTTTTATTTTATAAAATTAAAACCTACTCTATTGAAAAATTCAAATTTTTTTTTTTTTTTTTTAGATTTTAAGAACTACTAATTTTAAAAAATTAATTTAAATATGATTTTAAATCCAAAAAGAATAAGTTTTTAGTGACTTTTAAAATTCAGTTTTTAAAATTGGGGAAGCTGTACAATTCTTATAAGTAGTGAGTTGTGTATTTGATTTTTGGTAGTGTACGTAGGCCTAGTTGTATAGTGTGGCCGTTATTGTTTTTAAAAATCAACTTTTAAAATTTCAAACTAGAATCAGTTTTAAACTTTCAAAATTCAAATTTTGATTTTTAAAATAAAAAAAACCACTTCAATGAATTAACTTAAAAAAACCCGAATTAAATGAATTAACTTAACAATGGCGGAAGATACATCTCTATTTCAGGTATGAGAAAAGATGATGTCTCTAAGGAGGCTCTCGAACAAGACGGGCAGCTTCAACAATCACAAGGAAATGGAACAAGTCAGAAAGGAGGCTCTCGAACAAGACGGGTCGGTTCTCTTTGGGCCACATATTCTAAAGCCTGTCCGGTTCAAGACAGAATTTTCTAAAATGTTAATATTGTGGAAATAACATTACAGCTTAACTAACTCATGTTATTTCACATGAAATTTTATCACGTAAACGGATGGTCAGTTAAATACAAAAGAAACTGAAGATTCCAGCTCTAATCTCCAGTACAATGATTATTGCATGACTTAATTAATCCAGAATAATGTTTAATAATGCTTTTAGTAGTGGGTTTTTTTTAAATAATTAAGGTATTTTTTAATTGTTTACGAAAATAAGCAAAAACGTGAACACAATTTACGAATTCATAAAAAACGTGAACTGTGTTCATGATTTCTCAAACATCCGTTATTGACATTTTTAAAGTTACTGTCTACTATCCCACCGCCGTTATTACCCCAGACCCTTCCTCCCCTAACCAACCCATTTGCACGCTATTATTAACCCCCCGCACTACCACACAATCCTCCCCCACCCCATTTTAAATTTTCTATTCTTTTATATTTTTATTAGATACTTAATTTTTTTAATATAATATTTTAAATTTAAATATTATAAAATAATAATAATAATAATAAATATGATTAGTATTTTTACCCGTGCGATGCACGATCTATGATATTTATTATATAAAAATTTATTTCTATTAATATAATTAATTATTTTATTATATGCATGAATTTGAAATTACAATATCAAGTATTAATTTTTCTGTATATTACTCTTTATGTTTCAATGTATTATAATGTGGTTAAGTTTGATAGTGCATCATTAATTTATTTTTTAAATTTTGAGTAGGTCTCCCGTGCAATATATGCCAAAAAAAGAAAAAAATTGAAAATTCGCGGGTCAATAGGGTCAAAGTAACAAAATTCACGGATCTTGAAATGGTCGGGTCGGATTTGGACAATTTTCAAATTTCAGGATTTTCGCTTCCAGTGGTGATACTGTATGAGTAAATTTATGCTAATACAAGGTCAAATGTGTACTACTATAATAACAAATGTTGTTTTTTTACATATATTCATTTGTTTTTGTAGAAAACAAATATGTTAATATAATGTAAGATCAATATGTGTATTATTATAAGAAAAAATATTCATTTTTGATAAATATTTATTGATTTTTATAGAAATTATTATTTTTTAAGATGTAGTAGCATACATTTTATCTTACAATAGCACACATTTTGTCTTACAGTAGCACACATATGTTCATGTGGTATACATTTTGGAAGTGGCGAGATAGTAATACATATAAGGTATTATTACATTAGCAACATATTATCAACATAAAATTAATAATAAAATGAAAAATAAATTAAGAGACACATATTTGTTCTTGTAAAAATACATATTATTCTTATAATTACTTTAAAAGTACAAAAAATTAACTTTTTAAGATGTAGTAGCACACATTTTGTCTTACAGTAGCACAAATATGTTCATGTGGTGTACATTCTGGAAGTGTCGAGAATTTTCCTTAAAAATTTTATTGGATCCGCGAATTTTCATTTGGGAATATTGCACGGGTCGGGTTTTGTGCAATATTGCATACGAGTTTTTGTGTTAAAATTTTGATGTGTATAATTAACTATTTTTAAGAAATATGAGTCTTTTAATATCAAAATGAAAATTTTAACTAAAATTAAATTAAAATAAATAATTTTTTTATTTTGTCTACTTTAATAGTGGGAACTCGTTTTATTTAAAAATATAGTGATTTGTGAGTTGATTTCACACATGCAATAAAGTTCTACTTTATTATTTAAATTATATATTTTTAAATATTAATATAATTAAGATTTTGTCTCATTTATAATATTATCTAATAGACTAATAGAGAGTTTGATTTATTTAATTTTTTGGATCATTGAAACATGTTCTTACTAATTCACTTACTAACCAATTTTTTATAAGTAGTTTGTTGTTATGTGCACATAGTGATACACACTCCACATATCTAACAAATAATAATATAATTTATATTATATTATATTAAAAAATTAAATATATGTATAGATAAATAAATTAATTGTAAATGATATTTTTTAATAGCACAACAATTTCACTAATTTCAATTTTAATAAGATGGATTGAACTAGACCTGACTAATAATATTTTCTCACTATTTTATATTATTTTTTATTTTAATTAACATACTTTTTTAAAAATGAAAAATTCGAAGGCTACAAACTGGCATTATTGATATAGTCATAAGGAAGGGTGGGTGGTGGGTGGGAAGTAACAATGGGGGAGTAATTTTTGGGGTGGGGAGGGGGTTTTGTTTGGTGGGGTGGAGGGAGTAATAAATGACGGCAGATGGGTGTGTTGGGTAGACTCCCATGACGTCCCAAATAGTCAAAAGTGGTGGTATAATAATTCAGGAAACGTGAACCTGAGTCACGTTTCCTGATGTCACTTACGGATGTAACGACAATTTAATCAATCGTTTAAGAAACGTGAATACAATTCACGTTTTTGCTTATTTTCGTAAATAATTTGAGAATCACCTTAATTGCATAAGCGAAAATAAAAAAAAAATATTTAAAAAAAAAAGCCTTTAGTAGTAGACATGTTATTCAGCTGTAGTACAGAATCTTCATTTTGAGCTCATCAATTAAGCCTAGAAAAATAGCATCAACAAATCTGTTGATTTGACGCAGTGAGAAAGCGATACCATCATAAATCTGTTGATTCACTCGTTGAATACCGGACTGTGAGCATTGAATGACCCCATCGGTAGAAGACAACTGAACCGTTGCTTCATCGCCGACCATCGGTAATACCATTCACTGGGCGAGAAGCGCTGCATTAACGGAGACGGCTGTGGGCACCCTGTTCACCAAGAGCACTGGTATGTGGGGGCGCCATTGACGGCGGTTGGGTGGTGTGGTGGAGACTTCTGTGGGCGGCGATCAGCAGTGTCGCGCGTGAAGGAAAACATCTTCGAAGACGCCACAGCGCGGGCAATAAAGGTTGGCGAAGCAACAGTCGGTGTGCGTGCGGGAGACAGTGGGTGTAAGACAGCTGCTCTGTTCACCGCTACTGCCATCGAATTTAGATTCTCAGCCTAGGAGGTGGACGGAATATGGCTAGTGATAGGGGATTGTTGTGCTGGTGCTGAGCGTCGGAAAGGGGACGAGCGGCGGTCGGGGTATAATTCCGGATCTGATTTTGAGAGTGAATATTGTAGGGAAGGAGATATCATCGAAAACTGGTTTTGGGGGTGGTTCTGTTGCGGCAGTCATCAGGACTGCCAATAACAGAGATGGTGGCAGGGGTGTTGGTGTGACGTCTCTCTTGGAGTAGACGTCGAAAATACTCTCGATGGCAGACTCCATTTGAGATCAGAGGAAATCGAATTCCTCCTCCGTAACACTCAAATCGTGAGTCATTGATAATCCACAGGGTCGTGCTGACTCCTGATACCAACTGACGCAGTGAGAAAGCGATACCATCATAAATCCGTTGATTCACTCGTTGAATACCGGATAATATGATCTTCGTGATAATAATTTTTAAATCCGTTGATTCATATGAATACCAGAGAACAATTAACAAAACACGGGTAAAAGGGGATTAAACCCAACTCTTTTCAATTCAATATTCAACTTCAATTCATTGAACATAAAGGTCCTATTTATAATAAAACTACCTGGGGTTTCAGGCCTTAAAGCCCTAAAAGCCCGACCCAATAACAACTGAATAATAATTAAATAAAATCCTAAACTCGAAGAAATATAAATAGCAATATTAATTAACTATCTATCTCCATCAGAAATATAAATAGCCATTCCACCTGCATCAGTTGGTATCACGAGATCAGGCACGATGCCTCATTGTCTCCAGGTTACTACTGCCATGCCGGCCGCCAGTCACGACCCTCTTCCTGCATTCGTTCGGCCGTGTAATCCTGAATGG
>JAPKLY010000212.1:751053-788782 GCA_026898435.1 Prunella vulgaris | reverse complement strand
AAAATATTTTTAAACTTACAGAACAAAGATCATAATGTATATATAGTACATGCGTGTCAAATTCAAAATGAAGATAAGTTATAGTACTTAAAAAAATTTAATCACTTAATATATTAGTGGGTCACATATTGATTTTTTGTAAAGTAATAGGAAATTGTGAAACGGTAAAAAAATGTTTGTTCAAAAAAGTATTTATTTATTAATATATGAAGTTTTTTTTATTGAAAAAGAAATATATAGTGGAATGCCTAAAAAAAAGAAATTAAAATTTTATAGTAGACGGAAAAAGTAACTCAAACTAAGTAATTTACTTGTCAAACTCTTGAGTCTAATAAAATCTTCATAATTTTATTATTTAATCGATCCTTTTTGTCCTAATTATTCAGGATGAACTATAAACATAAATAAAATAAAATAAAGTTAAAAGTAATATTATGCAAGTTATAATTGAGCTCATTCAAATTTCAACTGTTACTCAATTCAAATTCATTTACACCTCGAATAATATATATATAAGTTGATATATAGAGGAAACATATATAATTTTGGATAAAGTGCTATGATGCTTCTAGGAACAATTGATATGGATGCACACTATGAAATTAAACCTTATTTTTATTTCCCATAAGTTGACTTATATTGTTGTGTAGTCTAACATTTAAAGGAAATGAATACCCCTAGCTTCTTTTAATTTATATAGTATACTTAATTTTTTGCATTTTTTATGCACCTTCATTTGACAGGTAGAAAATTTAACCATCTATTTTTTTGAACAAATTTATGCGCGCATAAGAAAAAAAATTGCACATCAAGAGTGTGTTATGGAACTTTTTTTTTTAAATTGAATTAATAAAATAAAGAGTGATAAGTGTTTAAAATAAAGTAATTTTAAATTAAATTGAGAAAGTATATAATATAATGTGTATGTAAAAAAAACACTATATAGTACTAGTGTGGGTAATTATTAATGAGGTGGTTATATATCTCTCTCTTCCCACATGTAATACTCAAAAGTAGAGTTAATTAGTTAGTTAATTCTTGAGCAGTACTCATCTTAATTCACAGTCAAATTAAGACCAAAAATATGAATCTGCATTTTCTGTTACAAAGAAAGTTACTGTTATGGGTGCAAAGAAAGTGAAATTAAGATCAGATGAACAAGTACTGCTGATTAACTGAACATTATACTATCAGCTGAGGAAGTCAGCTGATAGGTCTGCTGATGGTTAGTCATCTGATAAGGTCAGCTGAGATCGTTTGAGAAGTCTACTGAAAGTCATCTGGAATATCAGCGGAGTCAGCTGAGGAGGTCAGCTGATGGTGGTCAGCTGAGGAGGTCAGCTGATGGTGATCAGCTGAGGAGATCAGGATGATGGTCAGTCAGGATGGTATAGTTAGGTTAGCTGGTCAGATCAAGACCAAAAGGTCTACTGATGATATCAGGATGAAGGTCTACTGATGATATCAGCTGAGTACTCAGACTCAGCTGAGGACATATCATATCAGCAGACAAGACAAGACAAGGAAGGAGCATACTGACCCCGAAGTCAGGAATTAACTCAGGATCAGTTACGAAGCAGTTTAAACTTCCAAATTAGACAACGGGTGATCAGTTTAACAGAATCAAAACTGAAGATCGTTGGGCTCTGACAGTTACTCATTTTCGGTTGCAACTGTAGCAGTTTTCTTGTTAGGTGGTTACGATCACTAGCATTAATTAGGGATTTCATACTCCTATATATATACGCACATATGTATAGAGAGATATAGAGAACGATTATATACTCAGTGAGATCAAAATACGTGTAATCTGTATCATCTTCTATTGATTAGTGAGAGGTGCCCTCATCCGTGGACGTAGATCAATTCTGATCGAACCACGTAAATCTTGGTGTTCTTCAATTTCTTTATTCCAATTGATTTCAAACAATCATTGTTGACTCAACAGTTACATTGTGGATTGATGAATTTATCCTTTCTACAAGCTACATGCCATCCTATATATATATATATATATATGTGAGGAGGAACAACACTTGGGGGTGAGGGAGGATCGCCCGACGGGTTCTGGGAAACCTACTGCTTCTGAGGGGGAGTTGCATGATAATTCTGATATGATCAGGGAGGGGCTTAGTTTGGCTTTGGTTCAAGCAGGACCTCCGTCTGTTTCTCAGGACTTGGTTGATCATGGATGGGAAGAGGTCTCCAATTCCCGTCGTTCAAAACCTCGCTTCTAGGATGTATCGGTACGACGGGTGTTTCCATTAAGAGGGCCTTGCGACATATGTCCCATGCGGCGGGGCAAACTCACCGTCAGCCGACGCAACCTGCTGGTTTGGGTGAATATCAGGAGGGTCTGAATGTATCTTTTGTGGAGGAGGATTCTGGGGGCCCGGGCCTCTTTGACTCTATCCGCAAATCTGCCGTCTCTGATTTTGTGATTGATAATTTAGCGCCAAGCTCTCGTGAGCTTGCTCTAGTCTCAAAGCCTAGCTGGGCCGACCAAATGGAGTCTTGGAACTCACAGGGGCTGGGTAATGATCAGACTCAGAATGCGCTGATTGCCTTTTGTCAGCTTCATAAACCTGATGTGGTAGCGATCCTCGAACCAAAGGTGCTTTTTACCTCGATTACTGCTGGTTTTTGGCGTCGACTGGGTTTGACTTGTGTTGCTCAGAATGCACGTTTACAGCTTCGTCTGAATATTTGGGTTTTTTGCAGAAGTTCTTGGGTGGATAAGTTTCAGGTTTGTTTTTCTTCAGACCAATGCCTGGGTGTTTCGTTTAATCTACATAACTCCACGGGGTCTCTTGTTTTTGTGCATGGGAAAAACTCCTAGTTGCTGCGACGGGCAATGGTGCTAAGTGTGGCAAGAGTGAAGCTTATGGATGTAAATGTGTTACCTGGTACAGCTCATACGCAACAGGGTTTTACTAGCAAAGTTGAGTCTTTGAATGAGATTGTGGAAACCAACAAAGTTCTGAGTCACGTGTACATATTGTTGGTCCAATTACATTTTGTGAACATTTGTGGATGGAAAGGGTCAGTGCATAGTTTTGTTTACATTCTTTTTTGTAATTGGTTCTTGAGCTCTGGTCTCTTAAGTTGCTGGCTTTGTATTCCAGGCCATTCCTATTTCGGGGTAAGATTATGATGGTTGCACTCTTTTTTCCTCTGTCAGGTTTATCCACAAGGGTGGTTTACGGCGAGGTTTTTAATGAGGCCCGTCTAATCTTTATTTATTCCCTGTAACCCGGGTTCTATTTTTTCTTTTTATTTTTAATAATATCACCTTATTCCTTTTGCTTTTAAAGATAAAATAATCTATTCCTCCAAAACCAAAAGGTGTGTTTGTTTTAAAGGATAAAGATAAGGATTCGTCATGCCTAGCTAGCTCAATTATTAGTCCTTAAGGATCAAAGATATTCTAATGATAAATTATAAAGGTTTTCTGTCAGATTTGTAAGAATAACAATCATACATACTCGTGGTACATGCATGCAGTTCGATCCACATTGACTAATCATGCACATTAATTCATCACTCTGCTTCTACATCACAGTTTTAGGCAAATACATCTCCATGCCATGTGCTACTGCTAATTATCAAACCTTTCAATCTTCTTCTCCCGAGTGATATCAACTCACCATGTTACCTCTCACTATGCAGTCACCCTGCTGTAAATTAAGGTAAATCCTCTCTCACACTTGGTGATGGAACCTTCTATCTATTTCCATTCATCATCTGAATCTGCCTTCTCTTGAAAACACTCACTAATGTGCTACAAAGAATTTATTAAGTATCTCTCAATTCTTAAAGGACAGGACAATAATGTTGTTATTGAGTTCTACTCTTCTTTTTTTTTTTTAAATGCATCACTGAATCCACTTAAGGCATGCGGCAATAACTATCAGTAAGAATACTGAAACCTGCAATGAAAAATTTGGTTAAAAAAAGCACTTATTAAGTCATTTTGAATACAGCATTTTGACAATGAAATAAGTAAGCTTAGTGAGGGGAGAACCTCTGAGAATTTAATGAGATTCACATGGACATGGTGTCTGCTAAAACTCTGGCTCTAATCTTGTGCAGAATAGCCCCTGCTTCTATCATGTTCACTCTATCTTGTGGCGAAACAACCAAACATTTCATTGCCAACTCGAAAACAGACAACACACATTGTTGCTTCTGAAAGAAATATTGATCCTCTCTTGGTAGCAAATCAGGATCCAAAACTTGACTCAATGCATCTTCTTGTAACGCTTTTCCCACCCACTCTTTCAAGCTCATTTCTCCGCTAAACATGTCATCTGTCGGCTTCTTCCTCGTAAACATCTCCAGCAGCATTATCCCATAACTATATACATCCCCATTTGTCGACACTTTCCCTTCTCTTCCATACTCTAAACACATTCATCATCATCATCAAACACTTAGCTAAAAATGTCAAAAAACATGCATGGATTATAGAGGGAAAAATCAACACTAACACATCACCTGGTGCTACATAACCTACAGTCCCCAGGGTTATAGTTTGAGCCGCAGCTTCCCCGTTGTTAAAAAGCTTGGAAATTCCGAAATCACCCACCCGAGCAGTCATGTCTTTGTCGAGCAAAACATTGCTTGG
This sequence comes from Prunella vulgaris, assembly GCA_026898435.1. NCBI lineage: Eukaryota > Viridiplantae > Streptophyta > Magnoliopsida > Lamiales > Lamiaceae > Prunella > Prunella vulgaris. The sequence continues at coordinate 784,155 of JAPKLY010000212.1, read as the reverse complement.
CTTTATATCGCAATGAACAACAGGAAACATATGACCATGATGCAGATATTCCAAAGCTAAAGCAACATCTATTGCTATTTCTAACCTCTGCATTAGATGCAGAGAATAGTTGTCGGAATATAACCATTTGTCCAAGCTCCCATTAGGCATGTAGGCAAGAATCAAGGCTTTGAAAGTTGAGTTGCTACAACAACCAATTATAGGGACTAAGTTCCTATGCCGGGTGGTGCTTAGTACTTCAGCTTCCACATGAAAACTCTTGAAAGCTTCTTGCATTCTTAAGTCGAAGACTTTCACCGCAACATTCAACTTGTCGTAAAGTTTCCCTTTATAGACCGAACAAACACTTCCCTCTTTTAACAAGTTGCTTCTACTGAAACAAGAAGTTCCCCTTTCAAGTTCCACGTATGAAATTCTTCTCCATGCAGAGTCGAGTGAAAAAACAGAGGACTCTGCTGTTTCCTTCCCTTTCCATCTCCTTACTAGCACGATTACAACAATCGCAAAAAATATAATCGATGCCAATGCTGGCACCACATATTTCACTATCCTCATCGAACTCGTCCCCTTATGTCTTTCAGGGCAAGGTGGCACTTGAAACCTTGAACTTCCACACAAAGCAGAGTTGTGAGCAAATGATTCCGCCGTAAAATGGGTAAAAGAGCCCCCATTTGGAATCTCTCCTTCCAACTTGTTATAAGACACGTTGAAATACTCAAGAAAGTCCAGGTCTTGCAAGGAGCTCGGTATGAATCCAGACAGATTATTATCAGATAAATCCAATTCCGTACATCCTCTGAGATGTCCCAATGATTGAGGTATGGATCCTTCAAAGGTATTATTTGACAAAGACAGGAAGTCCAACGATTGACATCCATCAATCAAGCTCGGAATCTCCCCTGAAAACTGATTACCAGACAAATCTATTTTGTTAATCATCTTCAAATTTCCAATTTCAGATGAAAGGTGGCCAGTGAAAAAGTTAGAGGACAAATTTAAGATCACAAGGTCCTCAAGATTCCACAAGCTTGTAGGCAGGGTGGAATTCAACCTATTCGACCCGAGTTGGATACTTCGTAGCGTTTTAACCCGACCCAAGCATTCGGGTATCCCATGAGTGAGCATATTGCCACTAAAATCCAGCTCCCCCAAATTAGCACTTTGGCAAAGTTCTTCCGGTATACGTCCTAGCAACTTATTGTGACTAAGAGTTATTCTCTGTAGTCGCCCCAACTTCCCAACGGATGACGGAATCGATCCTTCAATTTGATTCTCATTCAAAAATATTTCCCTCAAGCTGGTTAAGTTTCCTATCCCGGATGGGATGACGCCGTTAATGTGGCCGTCAGTTGCAGTGAAACTAACAAGGGATGACAAATTCCCCATCCAAGGAGGAAAGGAAGCATTGAGTGGATTGCCGCCGATGTTAATAACCTCGGCGTTGGGCAGCGAGGAGAGAAACGCCAACTCGTGATCATGTGCACAAGTGAGGTTGTTGCTCCAAATATAAAGGCCCTTCAGGAGTCTTAGGTTGCCAAAGCTGGGCATGGGGCCAAAGAATGAGTTGTTGCTCATCTCCAAAAGGGTAAGCTGGGAGGCATTTAGGATGGAGTTTGGGATGGGGCCAGTGAGGTGGTTGCCATGCAAATAGAGCTGTTGAAGATTGGCAAGTGAAAGTTCGTTGTCCGAAGGAAGACTGCCGGAAAACTGGTTATGGGAAAGGCCTAAGCGTTGCAGGGTTGAATGGTTGAAGAAGGTGGATGGGATGGAGGCTGATAAGTTATTGTAGGACACTACGAAATGCTGGAGGAATGGTAGCTTGCCAATCTCTTGTGCTAATTCACCTGGACATATATATATATATATAATGAAGTGAAATATAGAATTTTTTTTTCAAAAGATAAAAGGATTAAAATCAAATTTTAATACTTAAGAGAACCAAAACTATTATATGTGAAAAATAAGGGAAAAAAACTATTCCCAAAAAAGAAAATTAAGGTTTGTATACCCTCATGTACTTAGAGAGTCTAATCAAGGATCAATGACTATATTAAAATCGACGAAAGTATTAATATCTTAAATTTATGTACGGATATATCGATGGAAATAATAGGGGAAAAATATTTTTTCAGAATTTTAAGTTAAGGGGTGATAAAATGAGGACTATAACTTTTTGAACCGTTAAATAAGAATAGTAACTTTTTAGACTGACAAAATGAGGATCATAACCAGATTTCACAAAATTTGAACTTTAAAACAATATTTTTTATTTTTTTACCACTGGTTTAGGACCAATATTGGACGTGTCAAAAAAATTGTGACTCAATTTGATCTAAAGTAAATTTTGTAACTAAATCTATTTTATCATTAAAGTTTACAGCTACGACAACGAGTCGATCAACAACGGTGGAAAAACACCTAAGACAACGGGGATTCCCCGTTGTCCTAGCCATTTTCTGGCATAGTGTAATCTAGTCATTTTACTATGCACCATGTGCATTGAATGCAATAGAATTTTTAAGAAAGATTACATCAGTCAATAATCAGTATTACCTTAAAAAAGTAATGAGTAATACCTAAAAGGTAATTAATAATACCCTAAGAAGTAATCAATAATGCTCCATTGTAAAAAATACACAGTTCGTCGTGTATTGTGTAGTTTATAAACATTAAGATTGAGTTTAAAAATTCAAGTGCATTCCATGCACATGGTGTATACATAAATTTGTGATCGTGAAGAATAAACATCTCCAACCCGTCCTTCTCCCAGCACCGCCAACGAACCATGTCTTTGTCAAATAATGTATTTGAGAATTTTGGGAGAGAGGGAATAGATAGTCCTAGAGAACGATTTCGTAGCCAGAGAGTATGTGTTATGTGTATATTTAACATCAAAAGAAAAAAAAGAAGAAAAATGAATGCCACATGTTACCTTAAATAAAAGGTTAAAGTACAATATGGTTCAAGAAATTGACAAAAATTATATATTGGTCCCGTGCAAAAAAAAAAAAAAAAAACACTTCTGTGCAAAAAATATATATACTACCGTGAATTTTTTTTGAACCAATTTGTAAATATAGTGATTTTTTTGAACCAATATATAAGTGACCCTAAATAAAAAGGAAAGAAATGTTCACGTTGCTGCAACCGGAAGTAACCCACAGTAGCCGGTAATAGGATTGAAACCAAATATTTTTCATACTTACAGATCAAAATGTGAAAATGTCGACGTGGACCAAAATCAAATTGTTTGCAAGTTAATGGGCGTACAAAATTATAATCCCTAAAAAGTATTGTTATGACTGAAACATGTATACCTGTCAACTTGTTTGACGAAAGTTCTAGATCTTTTAGCCAAGTGAGATTTCCGATTTGCTTTGGTATCTTGCCTGAATTATATATACAAAATAAAGAAATTAGTCAAATTGAGTATAGTGTGAACCCAAAAGTAATAATATTTTGTGTAAATTAATATGTAAATATAATTATATGGATGGAACTTATGAAAAGATTTTTTTATTTGAAAATATCATTAACTTGCTACGAATTTGAATTTGATCGCGATTGTTATCTTTTTTTAATTTTGATCTTATAAGTTTGAAAATATTTTTATTTTGGTCTTTTTACAAACTTACAGAACCAATATCAAAATGTGATATTGGTTGTGTAAATTTATAAAAGGATCAAAATAAAAATATTTTTAAATTTACAGAATCAAAATCAAAATGTGTTATTCATGTGGATCAAATTCAAATCTATGATAAGTTATATGACTGCAAAAACTTTAATCCCAATAATATGGGCATTTTGAAAAGCTAAGTCTGCAAATCGTAATGGACAAAGGAAGTACCTGTCAAGTTGTTCTCACGAAAGGCTAGACCTTCGAGGAAAGTGAGGTTTCCAACTTCGTCATGGATGTGGCCTGCATCATACAATGAGATAATCAAACAATTTCTTGATTTACAAAAATCATCCTAAGTGATTGGCAAAATAAGAAAAAATACACTTTTGTATCCTTTAACTTTAGTTAACTTTGATTTTCGTCCTATTAACTTTAAATTTTTGTACCAATTTAAAAATAATACATTACTTTTGTACCAATTTGTGATTATTTCTTTACTTTATAATTAGTTAAAATAAATAAAAAAATAAAATGGAAAATATAAACAAATGCCACATATTATAGTAAATAAAAAAGGAAACAAAAAATTCCACATCATCATATGATCTGAAGGGTAACCTGTACTAGTAGTAGGTTATAGGACGAAAAACAAATTTTGTAAATTATACGATAAAATTCAAAAGTCTAAAATTAACAGGATAAAAATCAAAGTCGATCAAAATTAAAAGATAAAAAGTGCATTTTCTCATTTAATTAATTAATGTAATGATTTTACATACCATTGAAATTGTTAGATGCCAAAGATAGCACCCTAAGCTTTTGCAAACTCCAAATTTCACTTGGCATGCTGCCACTGAAATTGTTGTAGGGTAAGCGCAGGTCCTCAAACTCTCTGCACTTGAATATATTTCTTGGGATTCTTCCATAAAATTGATTGCTTGATAAAGATATTAATTTGAGTTTGGGAGTGTTACTGCATATATCATCTGGGAGCTCACCGGACAACTCATTAAATCTGAAATTAATTTCAATCAGGGTAGATATGTTGAACATACAGTTTGGTATAGAGCCCGTGATTCGATTACCCGCCATGTAAACCGTTTCAAGGTGAGAGCAATTCCCAATCTCGTCCGGTATATTTCCATCAAGAAAATTGTACCCGATATCTAAAGTTTGCAACTTTGCTGGCATAAATAGAGTAGGAGGAATTCCACCGTTGAAGGAGTTGTTGTTGAGACGCACGTGTTGGAGTCGGGATAATGCACCGAACCATGATGGGATCGGGCCCGTGAAATTGTTGAAGCTAATGTCCAGAGATCGAAGAAAGGTTAAATTTGCAAGATGCGGAGCAAGAGTTTCTCCAAGGCCGAAGCCCGAAATGTTCAAAGAAGTGACTCTGTCGAGCTTCGAGTTGCAAGAAACACCGGTCCAGTAACACATGACCAGTTGTTGACCAAGATGCCCTTGGGATCTAAAGTGACGGTGTTTCTAAAGGCAAGTAATGCAAATTGATCAGGGGTAGAATTGGAAGTGATGAGTTTACTGCTGCTTAGTATCACAAGTGCAAGAGCAAATGATACGAAAGAAGTAGTGTCCATTGAGAATTGAATATTTTGTTTCATTGATGTATGATTTTGGTGATATATATTATATGAATTGAATCTTTTGCGTGATATATAAATTAAGGACCCATGAAAGTGAAACCAATTACGTATGACTTGACTTTATTAACGGATTGATGAAGAGCACTTCCTGTATTTTATTCCACAGTCAACGGATTTTAATATCCACATATATACTGCATTCCACGGTCTTATATATCAATGTAATTAATTATATGATGGTCCCCTATTAGAAATATTGTTAGTTATACTTATAAGTCTTAATCCATAGTTGAAATATCTACGTTTATGGAAAATTGGGGTGAGAAAATTTATTCTAAAATACAAATCAATTTGACAATTAATTAATTCTGCAGAAACGTACAGTACTAAACTCTTTCTCGAGTTTAGTATGCATCTAACAATGTTACAAAACTCTTTTAATCTATTGTATATAAGCTAACAATTGAGATCAGTTGATTTGATCTGATTCTAATCTAGCCTGACTCCAACTAACTTGGTCTGAACCAGTTTGGGTGATCTCAATTGGTCAGATTCCTCTCAAGTGAATCAGCAAGACATCCTCAATTTATTTTACTTTTTTGCTACTTCATATACACGGTTTAAATATAATAATTACTCCCTGCATAATTGCAAGTTGGCAGTCTTATTAATTTTATTCACTAAATAAATTAATGTGATCATCTAGCTAGCGTACAAGTTTTTCCCTACATATCCGGAAGAAAACCAAACTTAATTATTCATACCCAAGACTTTGATATTCTTTTTTTATGTAATTAATTTGTCTGTTGACCCAAGTGTTTAATTAATTGTAAAACGGTCCCACAACTTTGAAGTTAGAATTTAAAATGCTTGGAAACATTAAAAATAAAAAGACTTGTAACTAAGACTTATAAGAGTTATAGTCATTTTGTGCCCGTTTTTCATAAGTCGTCCATTCACAAGCACATATATATCTCTCTATATGTGTGTATATATATTAACCAATAATGTGTTTAAGTCATGCAATTATCCCCTCATTTATATTTCAATACTTGTTATCATATAATTATGTGTTCCAATTACAAGATGTTAATGATGTCATTCATCATCATTACACTACTCTCCATACAATTAGGTGAGGAGAAGGCGTCAGTTGCAGCTGCTAATCGGTGGCTGATGACCGTATTTCCGGCGACCGTCCCTCCGGCCATTTCACCCATCTCTTATTCCTTCCAAAACCTGCTGCAGGGGGCACCCACTTATCCTCGGCCCCCTCCCTTCGTTCCAACAATGCGTAATCAGCCCCCTCCCTTCGTTCCAATAATGCCTAATAAACATTAATCCCACTTCTTATAACATATGGATGCATGTTGTTGCTTGTCATTTTGTAATCTCTTGCATGGTTAACATGCTTATGTTATTTGTTGTTCAATGTGGAAAGGAATAAAACTGTGTTATTTTTCTTTATGCTTTCAAACAATTAATCTGAACTCAGATTTTGTCCACGGTATAAAAATCAAGTATATTATTATAGTAGTAATAGTATATATGAATAATAATGAAATAATGATTATATATAATAGTGGTGCGAGTTCATATATGAACTCAAGTTCACAAGAGACCTACGTATTAATAGAAACTGCAAATTTTTCCCAACGAGGGAGATGATAACACCAATTTTTTTCATACATGCATCAATGATCGTACAAAGTTTATCAGTGTTAATGGACTTCGTTTCCATCCAGGGGGCACTTGGGTATCAATCGTATCGTAAAGAGAATAATCACTAATAAAAATAAATCTCATTCATTCTCGTTGCCCCCACTTTATTACCTCTTAATTTTGACAATATATTTATATAATGTATGTATGGTTTACTTTCTCTATTTTCTCGTTTCTAAATTCTATGGTATCTTTCACTCTTTAAAACTCCAACAAAATGTAAAAAAAATTGTGGAAAGAAAATGTAGATAATCCCTTGGCAACCGTTGGATGAAGGATGGAGTTAAAGAGAGGGAGCGGATCCTCTGCTGGGCGTCCAAACCAGCAGGAAGTGCTGGACCATGATACGATACCGTTTTAGATTTTTAGTGAAGCAGTTATGCTTTTTTTATTTTATGTTCCACAGATAATTTCTTTTAATGCTTACTTTAGTTATAATTATTTTATTTTTTTTATATTTTTTTTATCTTCTATTTAAATTTTTTAATTTTTTTATGTACTCCCTCTCGTCCCAAATATTTATTTTCACTTTTAATTTTCGTCCGCCTTTCAAATTTATTATCGTTTTTTTTAGAAAATATTTTTGTATTATCTTACTCATAAATAATTACTTTATTCTTTAGTGAACCCCACAATTATTCCACAATAATAAAATATAAAAATAATAATAGGAGAAAAATAAAAAATTTAACTACATGTGCATGTATTTTCTGCCTAAAATGTAGGGTTTTCAAAATCTTTTAATTTTTTTAAACTTTATGAAAATTAAAAATAATTATAAAAAAATCTAAAAAAACGGTAATTACCTATTTTGAGGGATTATGACTAACGTGTTTAAAATTTTCACAGTCAAATCCTTTTCTTTATTAATATTATTCATATTTTTTACTTATTCAAATGTTTTTTCCAACTCACGTAACTACCATTCCACATATTATTAATATTGTTATTATTATTATTATTCACATTTTTTACTTATTCAAAAAATAAAATTTCCGTAAGAAAAATAAAAAATTTAACCACATGTGCATGTATTTTCTGCCTACAATGTAGGGTTTTCAAAATCGTTTAATTTTTTTTAAACTTTATGAAGAGTAAAAATAATTATAAAAAAATCTAAAAAAAACGGTAATTACCTATTTTGAGGGAATATGACTAAAGTGTTTAAAATTTTCACCAGTCATCTTTTTCTTTATTATTATTATTGACTTATTCAAATGTTTTATCCAACTCACATTATTATTCACATTTTTTACTTATTCAAAAATAATAATTTGCAACTCACGTAAGTAGTACTACTCCTATTATTATTTTTATATTTTATAATTGTGGAGTTTACTAATGAATAAAGTAATTATTTATGAGTGAGGTAATAAAGTAATATTTCTAAAAAGAAAACGAGAATAAATTTGAAAGACGGACGAATATTAAAAGTGAAAATAAATATTTGGGACGGAGGGAGTACATAAAAAAATTAAATTTTCTTAAATAGAAGATAAATAAAATATAAAAAAATAAAATAATTATATTTGAAATAAGCATTAAAAAAAGTTACATGTGGAACATAAAATAAAAAAAGCATAACTGCTTCACTAAAAATTTAAAATGGCATCGTATCATAGTCCAGCACTTCCTGCTGGACTGGACGCCCAGCAGAGGATCCTTTCCCTTAGAGATCACTCTTATTGGGCCGCCCAAGATTCTTGGATCCACAAATGTCTTCTTTCCAATATTCCGTCCGATCCAATCCACAATCACTGTAGAAAGACATTTTCAAAGCTGCCAAAAATGGCCACCTCACTCTTCATTCGGAATTCTCTTCAGTTGCTATGGCCGCACTTCCCCTACAATGGTGGCTTCAGCCATAGACGATTCTCCCAGTATTCTGCTCTTCTACTCCCTCATCGTCTTCATTTTCCTTCTCTTTCTCCTCCGCTTCTCCCTTCTTCTCCTCTCCATCCTCCTCCTCTTCCTCCTCTGCTCCGACGCCGTTTTCCCCCTCTGTTCTCTCCTATGTCCTCCTTGACCGGTGCTGATAATCCCACTTCCTCCTCCTCCAATAAATCCGTAAGTAATTACAATTTCACGTTGATTGAGTTTATGCAATTGGACTATCAAATCTCTTTTCTCATTCCAATTTTGATTTTTTGCGCGTATGAAATAGGTGAGGGTAGTGATAAAGGGGAGGGTGCAGGGGGTTTTCTATAGGAACTGGACAATTGAAAATGCCAAGGAATTGGGGCTGAAGGGATGGGTTCGGAACCGCAGGGATGGCTCTGTTGAGGCCTTATTTTCCGGCGCACCGGAGAAGGTTGAAGAGATGGAGCAGCGCTGCAGGAGGGGCCCACCTGATGCTATGGTCACTGGTCTTCAGGTCTTCCCCTCTACTGATGATCCTGGGACGACATTCGAGCGTAAGCCAACTGTTTGATAAAATGCTTCACTGAGCATGAGAGCTGAAGCTGAAGTAATACTATAGCTTGCATACCTTTATCCTCATGCCTCTGTCATTATCATGTTCTTTACGATGATCACATAGATGATCCCTCATATGGATATGTTAGAACCATATCACATATAGTAGTATAGTATATTTTGGGTTATAAATTTAAATACTTTTTGCTATTTAGTATCTACAAGTATGATCTCAAATCTACAGGCATTAGTATGTTGCATATAGATTTGAAAGTCATGTCAAAAGGGTTGATGATATTAGATATGTTGTCGGCTATGAGAATAAGACTGTCTCATACAAGTTTTTTGCGGGATACATGAATAGACTAATCACAAGAATCCCAAGTTACGTTGAATAATTTTAGTTTGTAAGAAATGTTTGTAGAAAGTAACATGTTGAAAGCTGCTAAATGCATCGATCATAGAATGTGTAGAATTGTTCCATTTCATAAATTATTGTTATGGAAGTAATAGGTTTTGGCGTTTTCAAGTATCAAGCTAAACATGACAAAAATTTATTTAAGACAGTCTTACAATATAAGACCACATAAATTAACGCACACTCTCTATCAAAGTGATAATGATTCATGCTCAATTTATACCTCATCTATCTGTTTCATGTCATGAGACGGTCTCATACAAAAATAATTCTTCAAACAATTATTGATTGACTTTCTTATGATCAGTGGATATTTAGTGTGAATTCAGAAATTTCAGAGTCAGGGAGGATGAATTCATGACTAAAAAAAAATTTACTGTCAGCCAAGAGATGTATCAATCATCTTGGAAAGATGTCCTGTTTTAATGTAGAACTATTTTTAAAAGCTACTCGTGAAAAAAAGTGATTCTAAAATTTGTCAATTGAGTTTTCAAATAAACCCATAACATGGCATACCGAAATACCATCACATACTGCATTAATGTACCGAAACTTTTTCATTATACCGAAATTTCAATGTATAAAAAAGTACTTTCCAATAATGCAATGAAAAATTCCGGTATACTAAATTTCTGAAGATATTGGCATATACTGTTTCACACAAAAATTTTGATATATCATTTCAAAATGAAATTTATATAGAATATTGTTATGCATTTTAAATTGGAACACAAATTTTTAAGTCTAAGGTACCGAAAAATCAGTATTTTCCATATTTTTTATATGACAAACTATACCAAAATTTTGGTATTTTCTTCACCCTAATTTTGAACATAAGAAATAGCAGAATTTATGTCCTCATGCCAACTAACCCCTTTATTATATTTTCTTTGTTTCTAAGAAGTACTCCTTCCTTTACCGTTCCACAAGAACTAGCATACTTTTTTTATTTGGACGTCTGGTACAAATTTGTACACTATTAACAAAAAAACATTGATTTGCATGTTGCTAGCTGGTGTGCTTTCGTTGTGTTATTGTCTGCAATTAATTCCTTTGGTGGGATCACATGCTACTGATTAGAAAGAAAATTCTGTTATGCAACGGTGGTGGACTCTGCTTTACATTCTTCCAGCTAATTGCTAATTTTTTTAATAATCATCAATATTTGTATCTTTTTATTTCCTTACCAACCTAGTAACCTAATACGTGTCCTTTCCCCCTGTTGGACATAGAAACTGTAATTATTATGATGTATGCTTCTTCATTTTGCTAATCAGAAAACCTTGCCACAAGTTCTGGTTTTCACATCTAAATGAACTTTTAGTTTAGTAAAAAAGGTTCAATTTTACGCCACATCACAGCAGGCGGTACAACACCCTAAAACTCCGCCGGACACTGCCCAGCAGAGTAGCGTAGAAAAATTCGTTAAAAACCTTCGAGAAACAGAGTAGTAAGGGATCATGCACGAACGTGCTATTTGTTCTTGGAGTGTTACATTGCTTCCCCTATTTGTTCTTGGAGTGGAACATTTAAACATCATTCATCGTACTCCTGCATCCTGCACATGCTGCATGAGGAGCTTGTACTTTGTGCTATCGCACATCATACCGTTCAATTCCTTATCCTCAATATTCACTCCACATTATGAAGCTATACTTATGGTTGGCCTCTGTCCTTTTTACTTGTACTTTTGAATTAGGTCGTGAGCTGAAAGCGACGTCACTTAGTAGAGCATATGATCATTCTAGCAGAACCCGATCCTTTGTTCCCTCCCTAAGCCGTTATAAATTTCATCATTATGGGCTTCTTTCGCAACTAAAGTACATGCAAGCCTTGTCTGCATCATTACCATTTAGGTGTTTGAGCTTATAGGATGAGTGGAGGCTTTGTTATCCTTAAACTTATTACCAGAATGCTCCAGAAAATCGTCGCATCTCCCTCTAAGTGCATCTATAATCCTAAATCTGATCATGATTTTGAAGATGATGAGAACAATTTGCTGAGTGGATTACCAGAAGATGTGAAGAAGGGGCATTTCGTGGTTCATACGGTTGATGCTGGTGAATCGAGGAGGTTTGTGATAGAGTTGAGTTATTTAGCTCATCCTGAATTTCTGAAGCTCTTAGAACAAGCTGAGCAAGAATTTGGTTTCAAACAAACAGGTATTCTTGCTATCCCTTGCAGACACAGCGACCTACAATCGATTCTTCAGACTAAAGAATGATGCAAGAGCGTCCATTTTGAACGCCTAGATCTTTATGACTCGATTCTCTAATTACTTATTTGTCGTACCTATGTCTCTCAGTGTCATTTTAGTATAAGTTCAACATTAAACGCTGTAGGTATCGAGTTTCCTAGGCCACAAGAAAAATTGTATTTGCTGATGTTCTCTTATCTTACTACATAGATGTAATAATAGAAAATGGACAAGCAGATGTAACAGCCTGAGTAATGAATCGTCTATACAAGAATTTTCGTTCCAACATAATTCAGTGAAGAAACTGCATAGTTTATTTTACCTCTGAGCAATTATTTGAACCCACAGGTTCTCTTAGACAAGACGATATAGCCATCACAGCAGCTTCAACCGATGCATCTTCTCCCTATTCAACAAAACAACTTTATCAGTACTACCCTTTGTCTACGATGATATTCTGGACAAATTTACGAGATCAACAAGTTTAACCTGTTCTTTCCAATAAAACATGTTTCCATATTTCCCCGCCAATCGACTCCAAAAGCTACGCGGTATGTCCAAATCCACCGATGCCCCAACATTAAAGTTCAGTATATTTCCTGGTTTATAAACAACATACATATAAGAGAAGAAATAGACAAACTAGCCAAAGAAGAAGAGAGCACGTTTAGACCAATACCGAATGTGGGATCAGCAACAAATACGACTGTGTTATCGTCCACATTCCAGAAATCTCTGATTGCTAATCCTAATGAAAAAACGAAAAGGTAAACCGTAAGATCACTAGAAAGTAAGATAAACGAGCACGGGTTAGCAGAAGTATATAATACCAGGCGTATCAGGATAATTCTGAGCCAAAACTCTCAACTTATACCCAGTATCCTTCTCAAGGGAAGCTATCTCCTGCGCTAGTCTCTTTTCCTGCAGATCTAAGTTGAAGCTTTATGAAGCTATATTGATCTTGCATCATTACTCGTATAATACTCCAAAGCAACACATGATTGACTTTACGCACACGAGCACAAAAATGTTGGCCAATTCATTAGTTCAGGGTGTGTTTGCTTTAAAGGATAAAGTCATCTATCCCCCCGAAACATACATAATTAGGGGAAGTGGATTACTTTATCCATTAAAGCAAACACACCCTCAATAACTAGGAATCAAAAGCTCCACTCCGTAAGAAACTCGCAAAATTCGAAATTTGTTTTTCAAATTATTTGATGTGATTCCTCCCTAATTGTAGGCTGTATTTAGACATATTAAGATGAAATGATGAAGAAGAAACACAGACCTGGCCTTCGGACAAGAAACCAGCAACATCTATTACAGTGGTGAACTCCTTAGGTAGTAATTCAGGCTTGTTCACCCCAACTTTCCCCTCAGCAAATCCAACTCCTACAAAGTTCAGTCGTATCCACTCATCATTTCTGATCTAACTAGGTAAACATGGCATAAAAATTTGAGAATCTTTTACACATTTTGAGGTAAAAAATTGGATGAAACCAGCCAGTCAGAAATCCCTAACAGAGGATGACATTACAAGACTTGCAATCAACTACCATGATATAACATTATGTTTGACAAATCAAGAATTCATAAGAGGGTGCTTACCGGTGAGAGAGAGAGCAAGAGAGAGAGTGCCCGACATCAGCAAGTTTAATGATTTGGAGCCAACAGAGGAAACCCATCGGGGCAATTGAGGTAAATTTTGGATGCTGGAGGGGTTTGGGGAGAATGATGCGTTGATTGGAGTTTTGTGTAAGAGTCCGAGAGATGATGATGAAGGCAACTGCAGATGAAACGCCATTTGGTTGTTGGATAGGATCGGACATCACATAATTTATCCCAAGACTTCATATTTGGGCTAGATTTTTTGTCGGATAAAATGATATTCTATGCAAGATTTCTTGTACGAATGAATTAGATTTTGTAAATGGTAGCCCATATAAAATCAGTGCGGAAAGATTGAGATAATTAATGTGAGTAATAATTTGATTTAAAAATATGATACAATTATTATATAGGGGTGCGTTTAATTCACCTGGCCACCGAACTCCTCACTTGAGTGAGTGGTCTGGGTTCGATTCCCTTTAAGCCACATAACCGATTGGAATTCGTCACCCGATTTAAGCCACTACGCCGCATCGAAGACCACCGTGCTCCACCACTTAAGCTCGTGAACTCGAAGCTCTTCGCCGAAAACCGCACAAGAAATCGTCCAAGATCCAATTTCTTGTTGTTGCTGGTAATTAGAAAGGACCAGGATATTTTCACCCCATTTTCTAGTACTTCACCCCCTCTTTTATGATTCATTATAAAAATATATTTTAAAAGACATAATTATCCTTTAAATATATTTCACAATTATAGAAGATCAGTTCACCCCCCTCCCCCTTTCAAAACCTAGAACATCATTGGTTCTCACTCCACATTCTTGAACCATATATATCGAACGAAAAGGTTAAAAAAAATTATTTTGTCAATATGGTTTTGATATAAGATAATAATAGTTTTTCATATACACATTAATGATTTTTTCGTACGTTTTTCGAACTTTCTTTAAAAAAAATCGAACATATTTGTTCCACACTGGTTGGTGGAACAAATGCAAAATGTTCGAAAAAAAATTCCGAACATTTGTACTTTGTTCGGAAAAAAATTCCAAACATTTGTACTCTGTTCGGAAAAAATTTCCGAACATTTTGCATTTGTTGCACCAACCAGTGTGGAACAAATATGTTCGAATTTTTTTTGCGTTTTTCAGTCGATTTTGTCCTACGAAAGTTTCCGAATGATTTTTAATTGATTTCCAATTCCAATATTTGTAATAGTAACAAACAAAACTCATTCAGAATATACAAAATTGTTCAAATCCTTCCATATATAAAACTAATTTAAACCTTAAAACTAATAAACTCTTAAATTTATCCATCAAAGAATACTACAGTAGTGGTGGGCGTTCGTTGAAAATTATGACGGTGGTGGTATCGGAGGTCGGCGATGGGCGTCATCGGAAGAAGGTGTTGCACACTTTTTTTTTAAGGGGGTTGAACTTGCAAAATAATGAAAGGGATTAAATTTGGAAAATTAAGAGTGGTGAACTGAAATATTTTGGTGGTGAACTAAAAAAAAGGGGTGAAGTATGCAATTGGGGGAGGGGGAAATCCGCACCCAATTAGAAATTGACTTGGGCCTGTGCATTTGCTAAGCCCAATTTAATTTTTAAAATATTCCTGCCCAATTACATAAGAGAGCAGTAGGTTTTCATTAGGGGTTTTTTCCGAAGATTAGGACATTATTTTAATTTTTTTTTAATTGTAATAAAATCCCAATATGTTTTTGTGTTTTGTTCCATATATTTGAGTTCTTTTTTAGGTTTTTTGATTCTGGGTATTCAAAATTTAATGTACCAAGGATGCCCAAAAGGTGTTCAATAATATGTCTAAGATGAATATGTATATACAAATATGTAGATGTTGTTTATTTTGTGGGAAAAAAAAGTCATTGAATTTTTTTTTTCTCAAATTCTAATACATATGTTTCCTATCAAACACCAATAAAAAAAATTAAATTATTTAAAATAAATATTAAATCATAGCAACTACATTCTACCAAACAAAGATATAAAAATAATCTACTTTTAAATATTTAGTACCAAACACTAAGATTTAATTCAAATCTCTTACTTAATAATTGAAATCTCACCACTACGTACTAATTTTCTACACCCTATCAAACAGAGCCTAAGTGATTGATAAAATGCATTATAACGTGTATTATTTTAATATATTAATTGGTAAAGTGTAATAATTCATAGGATAAACTGTATTTTATCCAAACCACCATATCATCTTCATTGGTTTGAAGAAGATAATTTCTATTCATCTCCCTTTCATCAATCTCAAGAAATTGAAGAAGATAATTTCATCAAGAAGTTGAAGAAAGACGATTATGTTCAAGAAATTACATTGCCCATGTCTTCCCCTCAACCACCAACAACATCCACCGGCGCCACAACCGTCCACCGCTCTCCCCTATTTCTCATTCACCATTGGAAATAGAAAGCCAACGAGCACTGCTGTAATGCCATTCGCCACCATTCAACAAGCACCGCTTTGAAGCTCAACCCCGCGTCATTACGGTCGCTGCTTGGAAGTTGCTCGTCGCCGTCAACAATGGTCACCCCTTTCCTTTGCCATCGACCCGTTGGGAAATTGTTTTGAATTATTTATTTATTATTAAATGAGGTTGTGTAACGCTCATCTTTAATAAATAAAATAATTGGTAAAGTTTAATTTCTAGGAAATTAAACGTCGTAGAATTGATCTAATCACAGAGTAGATGATCGTAGTATATTTGAAATCTCAAAACCAAATTTCGGTGAGTGAGAAATTAATGTACGGAGTTGAAACGTCACAAACATTTAATCGAGTTGTTATTGAATAATTAACTCAAAGTTAATTATCCCCCATTTGAAAATGAAAGAACATATTAACTTCTACTTAATAAGGGGTTGTGAAGTTAATTCCAAACTATAAGCATGTATTATAAGTAGACTTCTGTGCGTGATTGGTGGAAGTCAAAAAGACAGGTCGTAATTGGTGCTCCTGACTTCAGAAAAGTCTGACCTTGAAGAAACGTATGTAAGACTCTGGCTCCCGAAATTGAGGAATACTGAAAGAAAAGTTAGATCTTGCTTGTTTGGAGAATTCAAACGTGAATAATAGGTTGTCCAGATATTTGAAATGTTTCAAATTAAATCTGGTGGTCACAATTTGCTAATTTCTTTCTCCCATTATGGCATTGATGGTCATTCAATTCGGAATCTCTACATTAAGTGACTTCATGCCAATAAATAGGGATATGCATGAACTTTTTGTTTCACTTGAAAAACATACAAAATATATTTGGTTTCCTGCATGCATACATCCTAAATTACACTCACTCTGTCTAGTTTCGTTCGTCGGTGCCTTTGTACTTTGTGGTGCAACTAGTACGAAGGGCGACAGTCATTTACCTCTTGAATCATCACGTTGTTGGGACGTGTTTGTTTTGCAGGAAAATGTTTTACCTTGACTCGACTTTTCACATTTTCCTTCTTCTTTTTCGTGTGTACATGACTGAAGTAGAAGTCGTTCGAGAAGGCTTTGAAGACTAAGAAGACTGCAGTTTCTAGAAGATATTGTAATCTTTTCTTCTTCTTTTATTTATTTCCGTCGTTTATTTACTGAAAAGCCATCGTTGGTGCAATATAAACCAATAATGACCCAAAGTTGTCATTGAAGCCTTTGATTCACCCAACCACCGTGAAGAAGAGAAGTCATTGCCAACGCCGCTAACCGTCCCTGAAGCCGAAAGCTTGAAGTCTCACTGGAAATCCATCGTTGTCACTCTTGACATCCATTTTGGTAGTGGTGGGTGGGGGTTTTGGTTGTGGTGGTGGTGGGCGTTGGTTGTGGTTGTGGTGGTGGTGGTAGGATTGAAGGGTGGGGGTAGAAAGTGAAAAAGAAATATACTATTCAATCCATAATA
Source organism: Prunella vulgaris (assembly GCA_026898435.1). Classification (NCBI taxonomy): domain Eukaryota; kingdom Viridiplantae; phylum Streptophyta; class Magnoliopsida; order Lamiales; family Lamiaceae; genus Prunella; species Prunella vulgaris. The sequence continues at coordinate 766,645 of JAPKLY010000212.1, read as the reverse complement.
AAATTATAAGGGTAAATTTTTTATTATTTTATTATTGGATTATAACCAGTCATATTAAATCGAATTGTTCCGAATTTAATATGTACTACCAAATGACTGTATAACAATATTAAAAGACTGTAATAGACCCTTAAAGACTTAACAAGTGCTAAGTATTAAATACATAACCAAGGTTTTTATTTAAAAAAAATTAAAGTTACTCAAAGTTTATTTCACATATAAATATTCATTTTCTAATCGTGAAGGATATACCAAAGCCCAATCTTTTTATTCATTTGTGATTTTATCAAATTTTACATTTCTAAATATAAAATTATTGCTCAATTTACATAGATTTAGACTACACACAACCAAATATCAATACCCATTTTTCTACCCTTTTTGTCTATCACTTAGCAACCATGGGCTAATAATTTAGAAAGAGGTCGGGAGTGTAAGACTCTGTTTGGTAACCTAGATAAAGAGGGTGAAAACCTTTTTATTTTACGTTTTCTCATGTTTGGTTGGTCAAAAACTTTTTCTTGTCGTCCCGTGTATAATTCGGCCTGGTTAACTCATCTGATTAATTTCATTGTTCCTAAATAGATCCAATATCCCCCATCGAAACCATATCTGGCTTAAATAGTAAATCTAGTTTAATCATATTTCATAGATCCCAATCCCGCCGGCCAAATCCTTGAAGCCGTCGGTCGACGATAACGACAATAACGCCAGGCCGTCGTCATTAAAGCCCAAGCCGCATTGAAGCCTTCATCTCCATGGTCTTTAAATTCACCAATTATGATCAATCTTTTGCTTATGATGTTGATCCTCGATTGTAAAAAATGAGGCAAAGAACTTAACTTGATCTTATATTCATGTTCTTTATTGACGAACCTGCATTTGAGTGGATGCATTATGGCTTCTGAAGGTGCAATCGCATGGAAATCATTAATTGAGTTGTCCCTTGATGATGTTTAAGTTGAACATCATTTAATTGATGAATATTATCCAATTGCACTATTTTGAATAATTTTCTCCGGCGACAGTGGTTTGGGGGGCGAGGTGTTGACTGCAGGGGAGGAATCCATATTTTCTGGTGCATTGATTATTTAGGTCAAATATTATAGGGCAAAAATGTCACTTTACTTTTTCTAAACATGGCCAATATTATGTACCACTAGGGGTGTGCCAAGGTCGGTTCGGTAACCGAACCGAACCGAATTAAAAAAAAATGAAACCGAACCGAAATGAGGTAAAAGTAATCGAAACCGAACCGAATTTATGTAAAACCAAACAGAAACCGAAATAACCGAATTAAATATAAATAGTATTTATATTATATTATTTATTTATTAAATATATTATATTATTTATTTATTAAATATTTATATTATACTTACTTAGGTTTATGTTTTTTATATTATATTATTTATTTATTAAATATAAATATTATTTATTAAATATATATATTAATGTTTATTAAATATATAATAATTTCGGTTCGGATTTCGGTTAACCGAAATTATTTCGGTTATTAACCGAACCGAACCGAATACCGAAATTATAAAAAAATGATAACTGAAATCGAACCGAATATTACGGTAACCGAACCGAATTCATATTTCGGTTCGGTTTTCGGTTAATAACCGAATTATGCACACCCCTATGTACCACCACACATATAAAATTTATCTATCGTGTAAAAATTTTACTCTAGTTAAAAATATTAAAATTTAGGAGAATTAAATATAATACTCTAATTTTTTTTCATTTTACTTATTTTTTGAGATAATACACATTAATGAAAAAGTAATATGATAATCATATTAATTATCATAATATGCATTGCGGACTTAAAATAAAATATTTTCGGATTGTCACATACGTGATTCAAATATTTTATTTTGAATATGCAAATTAAAATAAAATATTTTTTTTAATTTACTTATACATGATAAATCACTTTAAGATAATTAAAAGATCTCATTAAAATCAAAGTATTGATTTAAATGTGTATGGTTATTAAAATTATATTGACTGATTTTATAGAAAATTATTTTTCCTATGAACATAATACTCAAGGGTTGCTTAGTTTGTTGTAAGGAATAACAATAGCAAAATAGTCCATGTTTGGTATGGGAGATAAAGTCATAATATCAAATTTATTATAATTTGTAAACATCTTGGTAGATTATATTATTTTCTTATGGGTCCGAATCTAATATCTTGACCCAGTACAATTAAGTGACCATAATATGTCCAAAACACTGTTCAGCTTTACAAAAATTATAAGGCCCACAGCCTCTTACAATTTCTATACTACTTGCACAATAATTTCTTTTTCCACACCCTTACCTCTCAATCTCTCTGATGCAAACATTTAAAGGGCAAAATTGTATTTTCATAGTTATCTTACAGCTTATATGTCCTACCAAATAAATTATATGGTCTACCAAGTAACATTATATCAAATTGTACAAAATTTTATATCACCTATTAAACAATGACATGTAAATAATATTAGATATTTGTCTAGTTTACCAAATAATAATATTATTGAAATCAATACTAACAACTCAATAATATTAAAAACTCTCATATTTATTATGCCTACCAAACACCACAGTAGTTGTAAGCAATCGAATGAATATATTCCTTAATATTTTGTTGTTTGGTTAATATATGAATTACTTATTTTTTTTACTAGTAAAATTCCTTCTCATACAGGAAATTTGTTTTAAGGATGCGATGCATATAATGATAATTTTATTTATTTTACACATGGTGCACAAAAAATTTGCTTTAATTAAAAAATGTTAAAATTTAGAAAAAATAAATATAATATTCTATTTTTTTTCCTTTTACTTGTTTTTTTAGATAATACACACTAATAACCATATAAATAAACATAGAGTAAGTCTCTTGTACACCAGTTACACCGTGCAATTCAAGTATATTTTTAAAAAGTTACACAATTTATTACTGAAAAGTTGAACAAATTACTACTGAAAAATCACACTATGAAAAATATACTTTTCAGTAATAATTTGTGTAACTTTTCAGTAGTATTTTTTGTAACTTTTAAAAAATGAACTTGAGTTGCACCGTTAAACTGGTGCATACAAGACTAATCCATAAACAAAATAGTAACATAATCACATTACATATATATTTATAATTATTTAATCTTTTCTAAATACAAGTCAATCACTAAATAAATAAAAGGGGCAACCACAATATGCTACATAGCAAACATATAAAATAAAGGTGTGGTAGAAAAACTTTTTCCTCTTACAAAGAAGTCTAAACACGGATAATAAGAGGTGGATTAATTAAGAACTAATAAAGGAGTCGGATATCAATAAGACTAAAACTTATACCTGCCTCTATGCTACAATAGGCAAAATAGAAATCTGTGCAAGCCTTAGAACATACGCTACAAGAGGCACATTTTCTTGGCCGGAACAAATTCAAAACCCATTTTCTTGGCCAAAAAAAACTTAAAATCCATTTTCTTGTCATTCGATGGTAGCGAAAGGACGAGGGTTTGAGCAATAGCACACGCAGTCAATTCACAGGTAAGGTTCTCCTCCAATAGTATATTAATTTTAGGAGCAATTCAATTTGAAATTGTTTTGATTTTTTCCACTGTGCCGGCGGTGCGTCGACACGCCGACATGATTTAGGGTTTTAATAGATGTCTGAGTATGCATTTTGGGATTTAAGATTTTATGGGATGGTTGTATATATGAACGAGGTATTACACGGGTGTATATGTGTGGTTGGGGCGTGCATGATATTCTCTCCCATTTCATTTCGACTGATGTGTGCGGCGGAGAGATGTGTGAGTATGCATAAAAATAGAAAAAGTTCAATTGTGATGAAATGATTTCCAAAATGTGTCTGTAGACATCAGCCTGTTGGGAGTTTTTTTTAAATGTAAACAAAATTGGATTCGGTGTATGTAAGAAAAGACACAGGTTGTTCTGTGTGTGCACAAGAATCAATTATGTGTGGGTTAGGTATTTGAGTGTTGTCCCACTGCGGTATGAGGAGGTGGAATGTGTAGTGTATCAGGAATGTGTGTTTTGTGAGTTTGTAATGCTCAGATCCCCAACAAGGATGAGAGAGTTATGTTTAATGTATCGTGCATGAGTGTGTGGGTTAGACATGAGTGAATTGCGATAATGTTACAGGGGAAGTATGTGGTAAAGGTCAGTGACATTAACTCATGTACGCAGGAATAACAAAACAAACATGGGAAAGACAAGAAAACGCGGCGAAGGAGATGTTCAAGAAAGTAGAGAGCGTAGACACAAGAACAACACCGGGAGACGGAGGGTCCAGCAGGGTATGTTGTATCATTTACCACATATAGAACATTTAGTACACTGTAATCGTTGTATATAATGTATGTGCAGATTTGTGGTGATTGGGCAGTTTGCGTTGCATTGTAGAAATGGATTAGTAGCCAAAACGATATATATTAATATACAGTAGGATGAACTACATATGTATGGGGCAAATTGTATGAATTCTAGTATGCCTAAACTGCTCTATTTATGGCTAGCATAACTGCTCTATGTGGAAGTAAAATGTAATATGTGATTTTCTTCGCCGCCCTACTTATCTATTTCCGTATGAACCATTTGAATAGATGCAGAACAAGGAATCTTAGTATTATAGGTAATTTGTAAATGCTTTTGTAAGAAAATAACAGGTAGAAGTACAATGAATTTTAATGCCCCCATGTTGCATTAATGTAAGGCTAATTTGTTGTCTTTTTTGTTGCAACTTGGACATGTTTGTCACCATTTTAGAAGCAATCTCGTAACAGCGGTCAGAGAATTGAAGAGCCTGCGACTGAATGAGAAGCACTTGACCGAGCTTAGGAAAACACCTTTATGGCTGCTTATCAATGCAATCCTAAATTCGGACTACGAGCTGTAGAGGGATAGATGATGGAAGCATGTTAAAATAGTGTACTGTCTTAGTTGTCAAAATGATGATGAGAAATTCTAGTCCCCACATCATGTTGTGGGCATATTTGTGGTACATTTTTTGTTGAAATGATGCAGTGGCTTTGTGGTGCATTTTTTGATGAAATGATGTAGTGGCTTTTGTATGATGGATGTAATGTCTTTTGACTATTGAATGTAATGCCCTTAGTTAAATAAATGTAGTGATTTCGTTTGATGACATGCGTTGCACAAATAGGATATATGAAGATGGCTAAGCTGGGTAATACACTGAACACTGATCAGTAGGAAACCATAAAAAACTTGTTCAGCTTTACTTTTTGGTGATAAATGGGTATATTCAATGTATTTTTACTGAAGGAGAAATATGGATATAGTTCAATGTACCATAATAGTAAGACACTCACAGTTCAATATACTATAGCATCTTGGAGCGCAAAACAACTCAAAACGTGGTTGAACAGCTATTCGAACATACAATGAACATCTACCATGATGTTCAGGATAGAATCCATAATAAATAGGACTAAGAAATATGACAGCATGTCTCTTGTTTAAGGGTATGACCCATTCAGATATTTTTGGTTTTGTATACATATCCAATGTATTTTTACTGAAGGATAAATAGGGATATAGTTCAATGTATCATAATAGTAAGACAATCATAGTTCAATATACTATAGCATCTGGGAGCGCAAAACAGCTCAAAACGCTGTTGAACAGCTATTCGAACCTACAACGAACACCAACCATGATGTTCAGGATAGAATCCATAATAAAAGGGACTAAGAAATATGACAACATGTCTCTTGTTTAAGAGTATGGCACATTCGAATGTTTTTGGTTTTGTATACATATCAATAAAGGCAACCCAAAAATGAATTTAATATTGACATAGAACACTTCAATCAATATTGAGTGGCAGACCATGCAGTAGGTTGTACACATAAATGTGAACGTTGTTACTATCCATTACACACTGTGTGACCGTTACACACTTTGTTATTTGAGCTGCTGGTGAGATTGGCACAAAAAAATGTTATATATAACAACCTATTTGCTATTACAACAAAATCAAGAACCAACAAGCAGCAAACCGACTACATACAAAAAAAAATGAAAAAATCTCTAGCCCAGTTTTTCTGATGTCGACAGCCAGCAAAACAACAATCACGCAAGTATATCCAAGGTATTCAAGGGTCGCGTGTCATGAGCTTTATAAGGATGTTTAGTGAAGGACCCGATGTATCCTTGAGAGGATCTCCGATGGTGCCCCCAATCACAGCAGCCTTGTGTGGTTCCGATCCCTTAGGGCCAAGTGTGCTCGCGTGCTCTGAAGCACCAGCCTGGAGCAAAGTTTAAAGATAAATATCAATAGTTGATATTACCCAAACTGGAAAACAGCAAGCTTTTTTACTCATGAATCTGGATAGTAATTACATCTATGTATTTCTTTGCATTGTCCCACACACTACCGGTATTGGATGCCGAAATTGCAATATGTGAAAACGAGATAAAGGTTTAGATCATTTGGCTATTCGGCCTTGGGAAATACTTATATGCATCAATTGCAGCATGCAACTTAAATGCATTTTAAATGGTAGTAAGAATAGTATCAATAATTTTCATTGAACAATAATAGTTGTGCACTTATTGCACGGTGTTACTCTTCGGCCTTTACAACAAAAAGGCAGATCATAACTGGACGCCAGAAATGAAAGAACCGGCAAGAACACCGGAAATGGTCTCAATGCCAAAGAAAGTTCCGACTATCAATGGAGTAAGCATGATAAGGCCACAAAAACATTTTTTGCCTTCAGTAACAATAACTCAAAAAGAAGACTTTTATTACTAAAACCATATGTTCACTACTTTCAGATATTCAACAAGCAATATCAGGTCAATCCTAGCTTCTATTTGAGCGTTTATTTGAAGTTTCTTGATTGGATTGTATAACACAAAAATAAATACGAAAAACATAAAAATTAAATCGTTTGAATTTCTACCATCATAATGATAAATAACAGAAAAGACACATAGCTCATAGCTAGTTGTACCTTGTTGTGCCACAGTACTCCATCTCCGCGAGCTTCAGTAATGCAACACTAAAATGTACAAGACAGGTTACAATAAATCTCAAGCAAGCAAAATGTCCCTAACAAAACTAATAATAAGTTATAGAAAATATTAACAGGTAAATATCATGCTCTGTAACAAAAATGGCATAATTAAATCTGAATGTAAATTATACGAATAGTTCTAACAAACAATATTAGTTATAAAATTCAGAAAATGCAGAACGTAAATAAAAAAGGTTACAAGGCACTACTGCATTCAATTAGCCAGGCATATGTAGCTTAATCCTCAATATCATCATTTTTTCATAAGAAACAGAAATTTTTTATTTCACTACAGTTAGGCATCAGCAAAGTACAAACTCATGAAGTTATGAGGTAAGAAGATCGGCTCGATTATGCTCCCAATAATTACAGTCTCCCTTAAAGAACAAGTCCTAGACTGGCAAAATTAGAAAGCTTCAGCATACAAGTCTACTGACATTGGAGATAAATTAATTTTCTATAGAATTTTATGAGGTGTCTGAAAATTTATAGAATGTGAAAAAAAAACCATGTCATCTGTAAGTCAAGAGCAGCAAGCTTAATTAACAACAAAGAAACAGGTCAAGCATTAAATTTCGAGATTTGCAATACCTCACACAACGAAAATAAGATTCCCTTATTGAAAGCTGCTGGTTTATATACAGCCTTTTTCAAAGATTGGTACAAGGCAAATGCAGTCTCTTATTCTTTCTAGTATCTTCTCGCACACGAGGCAGCAAGACGTTCTTGTAGAACCGCTCAAACTTTTTGACACTCATATTAGAAGCAAAGATTCTGGTTGCTTGGTAACTTTCTAGTACTGGGAAACTTTAGTTTCTCACTTGGGAGCAGACACTCCAAAGAGTCCAAAATGCAGTACCAACGGATTAATATACATGAGGATGCAAACTCGGCAAGTCTACCTTTTGAAGGTAGTGGCACACTATTATTCATTGTATAAATTATACAAATATATATATATATATATATCTACACCAGCATAATAAATTATACACTATAGAAGGAATATTTCTATGGGACATTTCACATTACGTTCAACAGAATAATAAGTCAACCCCACATGAATAAGATCCTTTATTAGAAAATTCAGAACAATAAGTAAAAATATTACCTTGCTTCGCTTCCAGCCGAGCGCAGTGACACCTGATTTAGATAAAGCAAAGCCAAATCAAGTTGCAGCAGAAGGATGTCCTAACCCACCACGAAGAAGCCGTCACGCCCACCTCCGCCACCACCGTGCACATCACCTCCCCTCGATCCCTAAGAAAGAAAACCCTTCGCCTCCATCGTCCACCTCATTATTATGACCTCTGTTCTACATCATCAGCTGCGCTCGTTCAAGACGCCTTAAATTCGGTACCTAATTTAAACTTCTAAATTAGGGAAATAAAATTCCTACATTTATTTGATGATCGGACTTTGGTGAAGACCTCAAATTTGCCCTGAATAAATCCAGATGAGAGAGAGATTGAGAGAAATCGGGATCAATTATGTGGAATTGAAAGTGAATAATGAGAGAAAGTGTTGATGATAATGTAGCCGGCGTTGCTGTAATTTGAATTTTGAAATTGGGCATTTAATGTGACCTGCAAAATCCTCACCGATGCTCGGTTGACCGGCGGTTAATGGCCGTCAGGGTTGCATAGGTGCGGGAGTACGGGTGCGGGTGCGGGAGTACGGGTGCGGGTGCGATAGGATACGGGTGCGGGGATTCTATTTTTTGAAAATTTTAGGGTGCGATTCGTCAAGGATACGTATATTTATTAATATTTTATTATATAATATATATATATATATATATATATTAGCAATAATTCAAATATCATCAACAATTTAAGATAAAAGACTTAATTAGGAATTCAATCAATCTAAAATTAAAATGAATCTTGCAATTTAAGTCATTACTTAACTAAGCTTAGATGATATTCAAATAATACATTACAAAGTTCAAATTAAATTCAAATAACATATAACATAATTGACCTAAATCAAATTATCGTTCATCACCAAATAAAATAGTCATGTTTTATAAATAACACTACTTCAATTTAAGTAAAAACTAAATAAAAAAAATTCAAATTCAAATTGATACTTAATAGTTCATATTCATTTTATGTACACACAAGTAAAAATTCAAAAAAATTAAAAAATAGTTCGCAACTCCACAATACAATCACATATTAAAAAGTATATTTTAATTTTATTAATGAATATTAATATTATTTAATAAACTTATTAAATATTTTGATTTTATTTATATTTTTTATGATTTTAATATTATTTAATATTTTGATTTTATTTATATTTAAATTTACTTTTAAAAATAAATAAAAATTTTAATTTTATTTAGAAAATAAACCCCGCCGCACCCTTCGCGTATCAGATTCTTCTATAAAACGTATCCGATATGCGTATCCTAATTTTTTTAACCAAAAATTCTCAGGTGGTGTATCCCGTGCGAATCCCATGCAAATCTCACCCGCACCCGCACCCTTTGCGTATCCGATACTGCATACTTTTTTTTTTTGAAGAATCCGTGCATTATAGATGGCCGACTCACCCCTGGTAGTAGGGAGCCCCAATTAATGAATTGATAATGAATAACCAGAATACCCAACTTTATTTGTCTTAACTAATGGTGTTTATCACTAGGAAATCTGACGTGGGGGTTATTAAGTGATATTTAGACCTAGATATACTGGGGGGTTTATAAGAGGACTAGACTGCAGATTTTCTAAAAGAAGTAGACTACCGTGCAATTTTTCCTAAATAAAATGAATCAAAAAGATTTTTTTTTTTTTATCATAACATTTTATTTTATTACATAACTCGTTTAATTTCAATCACTTCTCAAAATTCAAAAATGAAAACCATCGTCCAACACCAACCATCCCTAAATAAATCAATAATTGCAATTAAACGCTGAATTTTTCCAAAAGGATATTTGGCTCCGCCTATAAATACCCGTTGGGGGCCTCCTCTCTTTTGACTTCGATTCATTTCTCTTTCACTCTCGATCCGTTTTTGCCATTTTCAGATTCCCAGTAGGGTTTTTCGATTCACCGTTAAATCTCTCTAATTCCAAATCTCATTTCCCCCCAAAACTATAATCTTGCAAGTTAAAACCCTAGAGTGGTGATTCCTTTCTCTCTCTAGGGTTTTATCGGACTTGAATTGAATTGAATCGAATCCAGCTTCTTGCTCTTCAAACCAATTCTTATTTATCCAATTCGGAGGCCGCCCGGAAAATTGAATCACCTGTAAGTTTTCGTAATTCGCACTCGAGTTTGACAGGTTCTGTTGATTTTTGAGGCGGTATTTCCTGCTTCGCTGTTGTTTCAGCTTGTCATCTAGGGCTTTTTTGTTCTCCGGGAAAATGGGTTGCTGAATGTCTGGTGAGGCGTCGGAATTATAAGTTCGGGTGTTTCTAGGGTTTTGGAATTTCAAGAACCCGTAAATGATTCTTGAATCTGAACATGAGCGATGGAGGTGGAGCTGAAGGCAAGAGCGACGGACAGAATGATTCGATTATTCGATCTGGTACTGGGAATTATGGTCGAGCAATATCAAGAATTGCAGTGGCTCAAGTATGTGAGAGCATTGGGTTTGAGGGATTCAGCGAGTCTGCTCTTGATTCACTAGCTGACATTGCGATTAGGTACATCTGTGATTTAGGTAAAACTTCAAAATTTTATGCTAATTTAGCTGGTAGGACAGAGTGCAATGTCTTTGATGTTGTCCAAGGGTTGGAAGACATGGGGATGCCACAAGGGTTTTCGGGTGCCTCTGAGATTTATGCCGACTGTGTAGTGAGTTCGGGTGCCATAAGAGAGATTAAAGCGTATGTAGAGATGGCTGAGGAGATACCTTTTGCTCAACCGGTAGCTCATTTTCCTGTAATTAGGCAAAGGAGAACGATACCTAGTTTCTTAGAAATGGGTGAAACTCCGAGTTCTAAGCACATACCGCCATGGTTGCCTGCATTTCCTGATCCTCACACGTACATACGAACACCCGTTTGGAACGAGAGAGTGTCTGATGCTCGTACAGACAAAATTGAGCTAGCAAGGCAGCATAGGAAGGCAGAGAGGTCTTTGCTAAGCTTGCAGCAGAGACTGGTGTGCAATGGATCATCAGTGGCTGGAACATCTACTGTAGCAAATTGTGGAGCAAATGGATTAGGAGTTAATAAAGAGAACCCATTTCTGGCGAATCCTTTACCAGCTGGAGAGATAGAATTGTCACCAGTTAATCTCCCCGAAAAGCTTTCTAGTGAGATACACACAGAAAAGCACGTGTCTTTGTTAGAGACTTTTGCTCCAGCCATTGAGGCTATGAAGGATGGGCTGGACTCTGGAAGTGATGGGGAAAGGATTCTTCCAGAAAAAAGGGATACTGTATTTTTGGAGTTTAAGGGTGGTAGAAAAGTATTTGGGGAACCATTGGATTTGAGGATTCGCAACAAGGCTTCTGGTAGAACTGCATCATGGTTTGGTCGTGAGGATGAAAAGGATGACAAGAAGAGGAGGGTTGAGTTTATACTGCGGCAGTCAATGGAAAATCAGCAGGAGCTTCCTCAGTTGTAAATGTACAGTTCCTTGAATGACATCGAATGACTAATGTTCAACGGAAATAGCAGTTGATTAGGATAGTCAAACTCAACAAAACATACAGTAGCTGTGCTTGTGTATTTGGTGCTAATCCATTTAGTAACGGGACCCGATTAAGACATTTTTTGAGATATGTCAGGTCTTTTTTCAAATTTCTTATGTCATTGAAATTATTTTTTAATGAATGAGATTGTAGCATTTTGTTCACTCATCGTCCCTCGGTATAAATATATTTATATGTATATATGTATTTCATACATTCACATGCATTAGTTTATCATAGCAGATATAGTGTCTCTTTTGAAAATCTACAAAACAACTTCTAGAATAGTTTTTTTTTTTCTCAAAATCTGTGAGAAAGCTTTGAAAAAAGGCCGTTTTTGAAGCTGTTTTTAGTGTTTTAAAACAGGCAAACAGTTACCAGTTATGCGGCTTCTGCCAGGATGTGAACCTTATTTAAGGATGAAATGTTGGTGTTATAGATTTAATTACAATGCCTAGCAACTCATGATAGCTTTCAAAATCATGGTACTTAGCTTTTAGATACTCTAGTATACATATCATTACCAGAAGAGTTATGTGTGGAATGGTGGATACAAATACTTCTTGACCTGTGTACTAGCAGTATCTCTTTCTCTGTATACGTCTTCCCTTGTCTGCAGTACAGTGGGGAAAAGGTTAATGTATTTTAAGCAATGAATATCTTCTATATGACTGTCCTGTTGTCTTTTGAATCTCATTTTCAATTATGGTTGATTCTTCTCAAGTTTGAATTGCACCTTCTTTTGCTGTTTGATTGCTGATTAGATTAACCTGTCTTGAAACTTCTCATGATCTGTTGGATACCATTTGGTCTTCACATTGACATTTTATTTCGAATGCATAAACCCTATTTTGAAAGCTTGTGTGCTTTTTTGTTTGTCTATAATTTAATGTCTCTGGTCTTTGGATTGTCACTTCTTATTGAATAAATTAGCATGTTCTGATTTCTTATAGCTTGCCTGATTTGGTTTATTTCATCTTAATTTCCCTTCAAATTTCGTCTTTTTACCCTCTCTCTTGCTCTCAATTTGCTCAAGAATTCTACACACTGTTGGTTGTGGTCATGATTCATGAATTGGAGGTAAAATGATGTGTAGAATTCTTAAGAAAATATACTCTCAGTAACTGAGTGTTATGTTAAGATACAGACTAGTTCATCACTTGCATTTTATAATTAATTTCTCTTTAAGCTATTCATCATTAACTACTGGCAATACAAAGAACGTGTTACAGGTGTTGACCTTCTCATTGGAACTCCTTCAAACATACGATAATATCTGTTGCAGCTCACTAGCTTCACAAGGTATGACTAGTACACCTTGTTGGTATCCAAATTCTCTCTCTGCTGCTTCCAGTAATCTGACAAAAGGAGGATACGAAAGGTAATGCAACCTTACCAGAAACTTCTTCGACTCACCATTTCCAATGGTAATGACCGAGAAATGCCCACTCTTGGTGACATAACTTCCTGCTCCCCGATTCATGAGGTATATCAGATACTCGTGCACTTTCTTTAAGAAATACTCAACTCTCGGAAAGGAACCTCTGCATTTTGGTATCAAGTGTTTTACTTTTTTGGGGATTCTTTTCAACATTCTTTCTCCTAATTAGGCTAGACTTCTTGGTTTCAACTCTTATTTGATGTGTCCAGGGAGAAAACTTTGGGCTGTATATATAGTCAAAGTTGAGTAGGTGTGGATTTATGGATATTGCAGGATCAAGTTAGTGCATCATTCTCATTGTCTGACCCCCTTTTAGCATCATCCAAATTGGTATCCCTCTAAAGAAACAAGAGGGGTATGGAATATGTACATGTGTTGGTAAGTGATAAGGTTCTGTTTGTGGTGGTGAATTGTACGTGTAGCACTTTCCTTGATTGCATCACCAAAATCTGCATTTTCTTTTATGGGATTCTAAACGGTGATTCAAAAGTGCAGGAGAGTTTCACTCTAATGCATTGCAACAAACAGAGTGTTCCGTGAAATGGCTCGTGAACAAGTTCGTTCATCTAGGGAAGGGGGTGCTTGGTTCGAAATTCTTAATGAGAATGGTAACGGAATTTAACATGGCGGTGGTTAAGGAGAATAAGAGATGATCAGTTTATAGAAAAATAAAATTGAAAATAATTTATTATTATCCTATTTCATATTATGTCTCCTACCAGCAATCGTTTTTTAGCCATCTTCAATTTATAAGTCTATTCAGAGTTCAGACAACTTTTTCTCCAACATATTCCTTTTACTATGGGATTGTAGAGTGGAGATTCTTACTATCCCTCCCATTGAGAAATTTGAACCAAGTGCTCTCTTATCCCTTACATGAGCGAGAAATTTGAACCAAGTGCCCTCTTAATTATTCCCTACATGAGCATAAACGAACAAAATTCATAGCGCATTCAACAAATACACCAAGGTTAAACCATTATCTCATCACTCGAGTTTGTCGAACCAAGTCATAGGTATATAGGCTCGAAACAGAGGACCATCTTGCAAACAAGTATTGAGCACAGCACAACAAATGATTGTGAAGAGAGCAGGCAAGATCCAAGAAACGCTGGTGGAGCATTAGCCACAGAAATGAAGGCGACAAAAAAGCTTTACTGAGGAAGTAATAAAAGATGAGGAAGCCTTTTGTGGTTGTAAAGGGAGTTTTTGTGGATTTACTTGGAACACACGAGCAAGGCATTTATTACATGAGTTCATGCACATAAACTAAAGCAATAGGATGCATGTATGTATCTCATGTCCCAATCATTTTAACATCCAATCACAACCTGGCAAGATTTATTATTATTTTCTTTTTTTTTCTAAAAAGGCTGTATAATATCTGGAGTTCTAAATATCTGTCTGCATGTACTAATGATATTCAGTAATTATTCACAAAATTATACATACTGGTATGTGTGTGCATCAAACATTATGTAGATGCTACATTAAAAACACTCCACCTAGCATAATATTAGTTAGTGAAATGAGTAATGTCATTCGACTGGTGTACACAATGCGACTAGTTTTTGAATAATACAATTCAGTGAAAGGAGAAGTACATCCAAAGAAAGGCAAGGTGCAAATGGTGTATACAAAAACTTGTCAACTCGGAAAGATGAAAACATCCTGATATTTTTCATGGCTTTTCTTAGATGCTTAATCTGTTAAGCACATACACAAGCAGATGGTGTATACATCCTGATATTTTTCATGACTTTTCCTAGTTTTTGAATAATACAATTCAGTGAAAGGAGAAGTACATCCAAAGAAAGGCAAGGTGCAAATGGTGTATACAAAAACTTGTCAACTCGGAAAGATGAAAACATCCTGATATTTTTCATGACTTTTCCTAGATGCTTAATCTGTTAAGCACATACACAAGCAACCAAAGATGCATCAACATGAGAATAAGTAAAAGAAAATTATAGGAGAGGGAGAGAAAGAGCAACACTGCACCCCATATATAAGATATAAGTGATGAAACATAGCACTTGAACTGAATTGAATAGTTAAAAGTGATGCTCATTGTGCCTCTGGGCAATTATAAATAACTTAAAGTTCCAGTAAAACAAACATCTATTTTCAGATTCTTTTGATCCTATACTACACGAGTTAACCAAATGCAATGGTGTTACAATATCACTTGAGCTTCAAATCCATGTCCAAAGGGAAAGCTCGTCCTCGGTGATTGAATATCATGAAATCCAGATTAGCAGGTAAGGCGACAACCCTGCGTACAGAGATTAGGTAATATTACTGGTCTGAAGAACATTCGGTTAAAAGAAATAAACAACTTAATCACGCAGAATAGCTTCATGAAGCCTTTGTAAAACAGAAACTTACTTGCACGGACTAGTTAACCAAATAAGCCC
>JAPKLY010000212.1:640945-746322 GCA_026898435.1 Prunella vulgaris | reverse complement strand
TGATGACCGTTGATAACGAATTTGATCTTTTAATCTCCACCGTAGATTTAAACTGAAAAGTAGTGAGTGTGTATAAAAAAGCACAATCCATGTGCATTCAATGATGACCGTTGATAATGAATTTGATCTTTTAATCTCCACCGTAGATTTAATCTGAAAAGTAGTGAGTGTGTAAAAAAGCACAATCCATGTGCATTCAATTATGACCGTTGATAACGAATTTGATCTTTTAATCTCCACCGTAGATTTAATCTGAAGAGTAGTAGTGTGTAAAAAAGCACAATCCATTCTATAAATACTCCTTGGAGTAACTATCTCATTTCAATTTCAATTTCGTATCTCATTTTATTTTCGTGTCTTATTTCTCATTTCTTTCTTAACAAATTTTCAATGTCGAACTGTCGAACTTCTTCTTATTCTTTAGAGGAAGATATTCACCTTTGTAATATATATGTTGAAATCTCTCAAGATCCAATTGTAGGAAAAAATCAAATGGGAAATATATTTTGGTCACGTATAGAAGACAACTATAATTCCACTCGATCAGAGGCCATATGTGTAGATCGGAATGCTAAGTCATTGAGGGTACGTTTGTTTTAGGATTAAGGGGGTCGTGGGAAGTCATGACTTTGAAATCCTGAGATGTGAAAACCTTGATGAATAGTAAAAGTGTGTGTTTGTTTTGGGATTTTAGTAGGGTAGGATGTTACTTTATGTCAAATCAAAGTGTGATAATGATTGATTTTATAGGTATAATAATAGGTATAATAGGTATTTTATGAGTGTAGTGTTGGAAAGAGTAATAATAGGTTTAATAGTTATTTTTAGGTGTGGATTGAGTTTGGGATATGAAATCCGGATGTTACATCCCAAACTCGTGTAGAGACGTGATCGCAAAGTCCTACGTCCATCCGTGGTAGTCCCAAAACAAACATACCCTGAGGGATCGTTTTAATGTTATCAAAGCTGCAGTTAAGTCATTGAATGGATGCATTGCGCAAGTTGAACGGGAGAATCCGAGTGGTGCTTCAAACGAAGATATTGTAAGTTTATATTCTTCTTTTCTTTATAAGTAATATCTTTAAAGTCTTAACTTTTTTTCTATATTTAAACAATGCAGATGTTTAGAGCAAAACTCATGTTGATGACTGATCCAAAGTATAAAAAAGGATTTAAGTTTGATCATGTGTTCACCAAAGTGAAAGATGTCGTGGATGTGGGGAATAACAGTCAACCACGCAAAAAAAAGAATGTTTCATCACAATCAGATGCATCAATGCCAAATTCTCCTGTTTTCTCTTCTCCGGGAATATCTCAATTTGATATCAACTTAAGTGATGATACTGATGGTGGATCATCATCTCAGATGCGACCAGAGGGGGTGAAAAAATCTAAATTGAAAAGAAAAAAAGATGAAGATTCATATCGTGCTATGAAAGCTGTGGAAGAATCAAATAAACGAATTGGAGATATAATGGCTGAATCAAACCTCCAACAACAGAGAGCCATGGATGAATTTGCAAGAATTCAAGAACGAAGGTATGAATTTAAAATTATGGAAAAAGACTTGACGACTATTGCTGACCCAGTTAGACGTGAATGGTTTCGAATTGAGCAATTAAAAATCGCGCAAAAGAATTCCAGTCAAACTCAATTTGGAAATCACCCCCAGACATTTGGACAATTTTTTGGTGATATTGGAGGATCTGGAAATGATCTTGGAGAGTACTAAAATTTGTATTGGTCAGATTTGACTTGTATTTTATTTGCGTAGTTATGCTTGTGTATTTTATTTATGTATTTCTTATTGTGTTTTAGCATTGTATTTTTTTTATGCACTATGATTTTATTTTCTATGTTGTAACTTTTTTAAAATTTAAATTTGGTATTTATTTTAATTAGTTACAATTTTAATTTTTTAAGAATACAACAATTATTTATAATATAATAAATATATAAATCATAAATACAACAATTTTTTAAATTATACAACAATTATTAGTTATAATAAATTTTTTAAAAATACAACAATTTTTTAAATTATATTATATCATAAATAAATTTAATATTAATATATATCACACTTACTTAAAATATATATAACACATTACATAATATAATAAATATATAATTCATATAAATAAAATGATAAAAAAAAAAGAAAAAAAAAAAGAAAAATGTTTGCGTTCTTGAACAGTGCGTGGCAAATTTGCCACGCACTGTTCACATGTGGTATTTTGCCGACAAAATTGCGGCTGCGTTGGATGTAGAATTTGTGGCAAGTTGAGGTTTGCCACTGAAAATGCGTCCCTGTTGGGACTGCTCTTAAGGGGGTGGGTTTTGAGTATAATAAAATGAGTCTGGCTTATTAATACAATTTGGAATCATTTTCATTTGGAGATCGAGAACCAAAATCGGTAGCAGCTTCTACAAAATCAGGAGAATCAATTCGTCCATTTTCATTTGCAGCAACTGTAACTCTATTCCAATTTCCAAGAGAAGGAAATCGTTCGGGTTTCAAAAATGTCATCCACCAGTTATTCATTCTCCATATCACGACATAATTACACTCTATTCATTGTGGGGTGGAAGCTCAAATGTGCACCTCTTGGACGGAAGAAAATCTGGGTCAAAGGTTCTACAGGTCCAAAGGATTGATTGATTAGTTTTGAAACAATCTATTTTTACAGCGTATTTTGAAACACAGGTGGAGGCATCCAATTACACAACCTATTGTAATCGGTAAATGTACTAAAATCAAAATAATTTTAAACGTATAGGACCAATTTAAAAAAATGTGAAACAAGTAGACTGAATTAAAAAATGTGAGTATATGTAGGCCATATAAAAATATAAACCCTATATTTTAAAACCTTTTTAAAAAGTCAATAGAGCAATAAAGTTGCATTGAATGAGTTGGGTCAATATTAGCAAACATCATATTAAAAAGTATTTTTAATTAAAAATGTAATTGTATAGCAATTGGGCCTAACCCATGTTAATAATTCCATTTCAGGCAAGGAAATGCCTTTGAATCAGATTACTTCATTGACTAATAAATCTATATGAAATGAACAAATATAAAAATTTAAAAAAATATCAAAGTATAAATATCTCAAATGTAATGAATCATATTATGAACCTATTTCGTGTTTGATTGTCAAGTTAATTAATTAATAAAATACAAATCATGTTAATGAGTAAATAATAAATACTAGTAATAAATTTTAACTTATCATAGAATTCTTTTGCATTTATTATTATTAGTCACCAAAGAATTTGGTGTGAATTGAGAGAGAGAGGTACAAACACATTTTTAGATCTAGAAAATAAAGGTAAATTAAATAATGAAAAAAAATATTTTATTGAATAATGAAATATGTTATGAGTAAGAATTATTTTTTACAGGGTAATTCGACCACGGATATGTATCCTGAAATCAGCAAATGGTATTGAGTACAAAAATGGTGACATATGGTTAAACTATTTCCTTCTTTTTAGCCCAACACCGGTCCACATGGATGTTCGTATTTTCTGGGCCGGGCCCAGTACTAATCGGACCTTCATTTTAATGGCCCAACCTGGCCCTATGCGGGCCACCGGGCCAAAATGACCCATTAAACCCAAAATATTTTTAATATTATGATAGACACTAAAATATAAACTCAGAATCATATTATATATATAATTGATGAATTTAAAGAGTCCCAAGTTAAGAAATCATGTTATATATATATATATATATATATATTTCGAACAGTGAACATGTGAGGGATCTATATATTTGTATATATATACATATATAGAGAGATACTAATAGGGGAGGGGAGTATATATGTGTGTATATATATACATATATGTGAACATATATTATATATAGATCTAGAGGGAGAGAGAGACAAAGAGGGAAGAAGACATACATGCGTGTTGTCTCTCTTGCATAATAATTTTTTTTTTTAAAATATGGGCCGAAAATCATTTTCGGCCCGAGCCCGGCAGCCCGACGGGCCTACCGGGCCGAGCCAAATAGGTCTGGTTCATTTCGGGCTACTTATTTTTAGGCCCAGTTTGGCCTGAAATACGGGCCATTTGGGCCAGCCCATCGGGCCGGACTCATTTTGCCCCCCCTAATTATCACGATAACAAAAAAAAATCATGATTTGGTCAAAGTTAAAAAGTAAAAAATATTTTAATAATACATTACAGTTTTAGTATCTAACATTATTCACTGATTTTATTGCGTGGCAGAGAATTCATTTCCTTCTACCACCAGTGGGTCCCACACAAATTTTGACCATAGGGTTATTAACCATCAAATAAAGGCATTCCATCAGATAGATAGGTGGTCTGTTTGATTCCTTTTTCACCTTTTTTTTTGTTCGCAATTTGTTACGCTTTTTTGTATTATTTTAAACTTTAACTGCAGTTGAAGATATTCTTCATCTCAGTATTATAACACTATTTTCCTTTTCTTTTTCCTTTTTCTTTTCTTATCCCTTTTGCCTTTTGCATCTCTTCAATCTTTCCCTAATCTGATTTCGATTACTGGTATGCAATCTCTCACGTGTCCTCTTCCGTTACTCTCCAATTTCGCATTAATTCACATTGGTGTCGGCATGAATTTATGTTTTTAAGGGTTTTTTTTGGCTGAGGTAATAGATCTTAGTTGTTCTTTGCTTTGAAAGTGATTCTGATTTATTTTGCACTATGTCAGTTCGTGAATTCAATTGGTGAGTAGATTTGCTTAAAGTTTTGCGCGGACTTCACACGAAGTTTTAATTTTGTTTTCCGATTCGCTGTTATTTGAATTTTGCTGCTTAAAATTCGTTTTGCTTACTTGATTATTTGGATATAATGTGGGAACCCTATTTGATCCTCTCGAATTATGGTTTTAATTTGTTCCTTTCGATGTTGATGCTCTTTATTAATGCTGATGTGCTCTAGGGTATTTGCATCTTCTAAATTATTCATCTTCGTCCTCCAGTGAGATGTTGTATATTGTTGGTGAGCTATAATTCGTGAAATACCAACTTGAATGATTTTGCAAAGTATGGTTTGGAAATTTCTGATTGTGATTTATGCTTTGATTAATTTACTCATTTATATCTATTAGAATGAAGGTGCTGGTTTTCCTTTATGGATATTTATCTAAAAAAAGGATTTCTTTTAAATTCTAAGCTGTCTCTTCCTTGATTCAACCAGAGACTTTATCTGTTTTGAGGCCAGACTATCATTGAAAGTTTCATATTGAACGCGGGCGATCTGTGAATTCATGAAGGTTTAGCGTTTGTGTGATGAAAAAGATATACCAATGGTGACACAGGTTCCTTTAGATTGTGAGCTTTGCCTCTGTCCTGATAATCTTGGAAATAAGGATGGGAATTCTAGTGTTCCCTCGTCTTCCCAAGAACATGCTGCTCCACAGATGCCTGGTATATATATATATTTTTTTATGTTTTTGTTTTATTCTATTTGATATAATGAGAAGAACTGGTAAAATATTGTGGTTGGCTAATGGGTTTTTACTTACCAAAGTGAAAAAACAAACAAGGCAATGGGCTGCTTGGACTCGTCAGGAGGAAGAAAGCTTTTTTGTTGCCTTGCGGCAAGTTGGCAAGGTAAATTTATCTGCTGCACATTTACTGAGATTCATTTGGAAGCAATCTGGGTTCCGCCAATGAATATATTCACACAACCAAAAACTTTCTTTTGGCAGAACTTTGAGAAAATCACTTCACGTGTCCAGAGCAAAAACAAGGATCAGGTTATTTTCCATAAATCACATCTTACAAAATCATTCCTTAATTTATCCTCACTTTTATTTTTACTTTTGTCTTTCTCATTCAGGTTAGGCATTACTACTATCGTCTTGTAAGACGAATGAACAAGTTGCTGGGCCCTGAACTTTGTCTTGATGCCAAAAACTCAAAAGATACTAATGCAGCGATGCTTCGATGGTAACTCTATAGAACCTCATAATTATGTATTTACTTTTACGATGGGTCTTGTAACACCTTTTGTTTTGTTAGTTTGCATTGCAGTAATTTACTGATCAAGTGGAACGTTTGTTTTTCCAGTACAGCACATCTATATAAAAATGAACAATTGCATTGATTCATGTGTTTGTTGAGACTTGTTTATATGCAACTTTATTTTTCCAAAACATTAGAAATCTAGGTGATGATTGAGCTGCTGTCAGTGGGGCCTTTCCACAAGCGATAGTGCATATTAATATTGATGTGCATAAGCAGGTCTTTTATTAGTTTGCAGAGTTTGTTACTTTTTGTCCGTCAATGGGTCTATTTCATTAACCCCTCTTTTTTTGTAATTAGAGAAACATTCAGACTATGCATTATACATTACTTCTCCTCTTATAAATTTAATGTATGATTGTCAGTTTCATTTGTATGTTCTACTTTTATCAATGTTCACACACTTGTAGGTGTGATTTTTGCTAGGTTTTCTTAAAGTCTTTCCTTATATTTCTCTTTCATGTATTTTGCATGGACATGGAGTAATTTTACTTTGATAGATATGCTTGTGAGCTTCATTGTGGTTTATCAATGAGTCACGATTTTATCTTGGTTGTCTGAATGATTCTTTTTTTCCTTCTCTAATCTTTCTAACTCATGTACTTTGGTTGCAGGTGGTCATTATTGGAAAAGTACAGCTGTAAAGCATCTAAGCTTCATTTGAAACCTCGAAGATTTAAGATATTTGTGGAGACTCTGGTGAGTTCAAGACTACTTATGCAGTTATACTAACCTTGAAGATGAGATAATTGGATG
Source organism: Prunella vulgaris (assembly GCA_026898435.1). Lineage (NCBI taxonomy): Eukaryota > Viridiplantae > Streptophyta > Magnoliopsida > Lamiales > Lamiaceae > Prunella > Prunella vulgaris. The sequence continues at coordinate 739,534 of JAPKLY010000212.1, read as the reverse complement.
TGTAACTGTTTGCTTCTTTATTATGAAGGAGAACCAACTCTTGAAAGATCGGAAGAAGAATACTAAAAAACGACTTTCTACTGGAGAAAATAATTCTTCTATTCAGAATGTTCCTGCCTCAAATCAGGCCAGAGCATCGGGCCAGGACAATCGTGCTCTAAAAATGGTTCTTCTTGACAGCCAGAACATTCCAAAAGTTGGAACTGTGAAGGGAGCTTTGTTCAAGCGCCATATGAATATTGGAGTGAACCGTACCAACTGCAAAGTAGACCAAGCTTCTGCTCCACTAAAAACAGTGAAGCATCGGCGAAAAACTGGTAAGTTTAGTAATTTGGTCCAAATGATACTATTAGTTAGTATTGCTATTCTCTTTCCATTTAATATCGATGGGAAATTTGTCATGCATGGTGCTGTAGTTACTAAATTGTATGTATACAATGTTTAGAAGGTGTCGAAGATTTCCTGATTTTATTTCTTTGGTCCACTAATTTTTTTTATCTGGACCCAAAAGTCTTGTTTGCCCTGTGTTGTCCTTGTTTGGGTCAAACTGTTCTTTAGGTGATTTATTTGTTGGTTGTCTTTAGTCTGTGTATCTTGGTTCTGTAATCTCAATCTTAAACCTGTTAGTTGACTGAAATAAAAGTAATAAAAGGCTTTTTATGATGCAGCCAAGAAATATATGGTGCTTCTTCACCAAATCCATGTGTAATAGCTGCATATTAAAGACAGTGAATATGCTGTCATGTTACCCACTAGATGCTTCTATTGTCGTGTAATATATGAGTACATAAGATTCATAAGCTAATGTCATTAATTTTCTGGATTTCATAACATAGTTTCTGTAAAATATGCTTTCATGCTATAGTTCCCACTCTTTCTAACTGGCTCTCTCATAATTTATTCTATGCTCATTTTATGGTTAATAATTTTCTACATTGTAACCCTGATTTGTAGCCTTGTATTCTTCTTTAATATGTGTTGCATTTCTGTATTACACATGGTAAAAATAATTTATTTCTGATTTGTGAAGTTTGGTGGGGGTTCCTGAAATGTGCCTAGTGCCTAAAGATTTAAGACGGGTTTAGTTCCAATATTTGTGACTAAGCAATATAAGGATGTCTCTAGCTTGTCAAGTTCCCGTATTCGTTGTTTACAAGTATGCCCATAAGAGAATGAATTTATGCTGTTACAGTGATGATCTTTGTGCCTTTTGTTTGGGTGTTGCAGCTGGAATTGTTGGGTTTCGGTGTCTCTGTGTTTGTAGATTGGTTTCAGATATATTTTTATGCAATTCTTCTGACAGCAAAAGGTTCCACACTCTGTGCTTTTCATCTATTTCTTCCTTTTTATAACTTTTGTATTACTCTTCCTGTTTTCAAATATTCTCTGTAGGCCTTGCATCAACTGCTGCATACAAAAGGTGGGAGAAGGCTGCCATTGCTGGGGTTTCATTGGTTGCTGATGCTGCTGAACATTTAGAACGTGTGTACACTGATAAAGAGAACGAAAATTATCAGGAATCACCAGGTGGATTCCAGCAGAGTTTTTCATCTTATGCTTGAACCATAATAAATTACTTTGAATTGCCTAGCTGATTTCTCTCATACTTTCAGGTCAAGACGGTCTTCAACTTGTTGGAGAAGCAGCACAAAGAATGTTCAAAGAGAACAATATTCATAACCCTGCAAAACTTAAACTTCAGTTGTTTCCAGTTGATGAATATACCCAACAGGCGTTGGAAAGAGTAAGGATGATAGTCTCTTAAATTTTTAACAGTTTTTGGCGAATAAAAATAACTAAAACGTCTGTTAATTTCACAGGATAATCACAATCCCCATCTGGAACTAACTTTGAGTACAAGAAAAAAAATATCTTCTATTTTGGAACACCTCAATCGCAAATGGGGAAACTCAGGGCTATTACATAAAGAGTTAATGCTTTTCCCTTACTGGGCACAAAGGGAGAACCTGATGGGGTATCAAAGATGGAATAAGGACTCTCCTCATTGTGCAGCAGATGTATATTACCTAATTGGAAGGCCTTCAGTTTTCCGTCTCAGGTTCGATTTTTGGTATCCTGCTTTTCTGTCAGAAGAATTTTTTATTTATGACATAATGTAACACAATTTCTTTTATTTCCTATTCAAGATATGGCTGGTTTTCGAGATCTGAGATTGAGTGTGCAACTGCTCAAGCACTGTCTTACCCTAATATCAAAGAGCCAAATTTGCCGACCAATATGGCACCAAAGCAGAATTCTGAAACTGATAACACAAGAGGTTCCTGTGATGATCGTGTCTGCTCTGGAGAACATATTATCACTCCGACTCCCTCATCCACATCTAAGGGTGTTGTATCAACATCAGGAAAAACAAGTGGAGATCTAGCAGTTATAAGACAAGTTGAAAACACAGTAAGTCTCCACTTTCCTTGCTTTATCTTTTAACTTGAATGCTTCTACCAATTAAACTAGATTAACACTTGGGTGCACCAGTTGTGCTCTGCAGCTGGTTCACACCTAGGGGTGGACGGTACGGCATACCGAAAAAAATTTCGCCATACCGTTACCATACCGAAATTTTCGATATCGAAAAATATCATACCGTTGTCATACCGAAAATTTCGGTATACCGAATTTCGATATACCGAAATTTCGATACCGAAAAAAATCATACCGTTTTCATACCGAAAATTTCGGTATGACAACGGTATACCGAAAATTTTGGTATACCGAAATATTTTCAATATGAAATTTTCGGTATACCGAAATATTTCAATATACCGAAAATATTTCGGTATATCGAAATTTCTGTATTTATATACCGTTACCGTATCGAAATTTTTGATACGATACCATACCGTACCGAAAATTTTGGTATACCGAAAATTTCGATAAATTAGATATTTCTCGATACGATAAGTGCGGTATACCGGTATTTTCGATATTTCCTCCACCCCTATTCACACCTAATACTGTTAAAGGAAAACAATGTTGTTAAGTGAAATACTTTTTCATGAAACAACTAATACCATTAAAAAATGCACTTGAATTGCACGTTGCAACTGACGCTTAGAAGTATTTTCCATAGGCAGCTTCATGATTCTGAAATCTATTTTCCTTGCAGAAGGATACAATCTTGTCTGCTGGGGAATGGGCTGATAGCCTTACCAACATAAGCATCGGAGAACTACTTACCGAGTCAACTCGGAACGCGGGTGTCGAATGCACTAGTTTTCATGCACCTCTTGCTTCAAACTGTCTTCAGCAGATTCCGTTTAGTTGCGACTCTTTTGATGCTGCAATTGCTGCTCACATTTACAAACATCAAAACAAAGTCGATCCACATCAGGGGCTTGCACCTCATGTATCTTCCATCTGGGACGCTGAAGAAACATGTGATGCCTTTTCTTTCCAGAAAACTGGTGCTTTCTCTGGTAATGAGGACCAGAATGTGTACATAAATGATCCTATAGAAACCTTACAACAAGCTAATATGACAAGCCCTTCCGCATCTGACCAGGATATTGAGGTTTGATTTTAAATACAGTTTTTCTTTGAGCTATCTTAACTATTATCATTAATGGCTTCTAATTTTCCTGCAGGATTTGCCTGAAATGGAGAACTTGACAAATAACAACCTTACTTGTGGAGACCTGATGGTTGACTGTAAATCTGATCATCCTTCTGAGAATCCCACCAAGGATTTTGGTGTACTCACTGATTTATATTGGGTACACGCTTTCCCTTTGCATTTTCCATTTCGTGTCAGTTGATATTTAGCTGATTGCATTAGCAATGGTCATTAAACTATGCACTTATATCAAATAGCTACTAGCCCTGTACTTTGTCTGTTAAATTGGATGCTAAACATTATTCAAAATGGGGATGTAACTCTGTTTTTGACCACCAGCTTTCATCTTGAGGTTGGTAAGATGCATTCATTAATCAAAATGTACTAGACCTACCGAAATTATAAATGAACCATCGGTGATTCAAATGTATACGGTTGCTACCCATTTTTGTCTCAATAAATGTTCACTATCAAAATTAGAGAACTTTTTCTATTTTCAGGTGCCTCAAAATAGTCTTGTTTCTTTGTTAAAGTCGTAAGCTATTTCCAACTGTCCAAGTTGAACTTATTTGACACACTTTTTTACAAAATTTCAATGAGCATCTAATTTTTATGTCATCTTATGTAATTGTAAAGTAGGAATAGTACTAAAATTACAATATCAATAGCGTTTAATATGTCTTCTTATCTGTTTGAGAAATTGTCCAAGTCTATCTTTGTGGCATTTCAAGGAGAGTATAAAATACTAGTCTAGTATCCAATTTGATGCAGGTGGCACATTTTAGTGACTTTATATTATTAACCATTATTTGGCCTTGTTATTTTATAACACTTTTGATTTCTATCTGATTTTATTATTATTATTATTTTTTATCTGCAGCCTGACTCATTAGGACCGTTAGATTTGGACATGCACTCATGTAGATACCAAAGCAATGATCTAATTCTTAGCGATAGCCTTAGTGGTCTGAACCGCCTGATAGCAAACAGTCTGGACGCCTTTCAGAGTTGCTCTTTCTTTGGCTCCGACAAGAAAGAACCTCCTCCTCAGCCTCCACCTGTAGCTGAAACTCGCCAAACTGCTTCTTTTTCAGATTTCAAAATCGAAAGTGAACTTAGATAAAATCATGCGAGAAACAAATATAATGGTTGTAATCTGAGCTTATGTTGTACGCGAATGCTCAATGGTTATTACTGTACAAAATCGGAACTGAGTTATTTGGTATAGAGTTCTGCAAGCTTCCAATGCTGATGGTAACATTCATGTGTATTTGCTAGTCTGAAGATGGTACAAAAGTTTATGGATGAATTGATAAGTCCACAGGCAGAATCACATGAGAGTGTTCTGTTTTTGTGTCCTCTATTTTGTTGCCTGGCGATAAACACTCATGTCTCTTTCCCAATTTGAGTTTCCTATAGGGTGTGTTTGGTTTAAAAATAAAATTATTTATTCGTTTAAAACGTGCATGTTTTGGGCGAATAGATAATTTTATCACGTAAACCAAACACACCTAAAGAAACTAATAGCATGGAGAAAGAGGCAAAATTTGTGTGAGTAAGTTTCGTCGTGTAACTGAGTTTATTTATGTCCTATAGAAAGAAATTTACACTTTTTTTATTTAGACGTTCTATTCAAATTTTAAACTATCACATAATTATATACATATTTATCGAATATCTTTAGAAAGAAGATCTTTCGTCTCATGGTAACCTGCTCCAATTTCCGTACATAACTTTTGTTATTGGGTTAGCCATACACTTCACATGTTTTTAGCGATTCAAATGGCATCATCTAATGATAGTTCCCCGACTCAACGGCCCCTGAAATAACAGATCTTGGATCTCTTTGAGCTTCTCAACATATTATAGAAAGGTTCGTAGAAAAGGGCTTCTTCAAGTTATGCATGCTGCTTTTCATTTTGGTAGGAGTAATTGATTACTGCTAACTTGCTGAAACAATCCTTACTCAAAAGAAGTAAGCCAGCAAATAAAATACCTTCGGTAGCTCCGGACTCTAATTCTATCCTTAGGTCGCTCGATCCTTTTTATATATCACTGTTTTATTTAATTTTTTTTTTTTAAGAAATGTAAAATTTCAAGGGTACATATTCAATTCAATACTACTTCTGTCTCAACTCTTTCTATTCACTTTTATTAGATTCTTCACACAAAAAATAATAAAAGGAGAAGAAAGAGTTGGAACAAAGGAAATATTATTTTCTTGAGTAGATATGAACCACTTTCTAACAAGATAAAAAAATAAATTCATAAATATAAATCTTATATCACAAAATGTATCATGAAAGTGATCTATATAATACTTTACCTTTTTTTCTTTAAATAATCACTTCAAGGTACGACTAAAATTTTCAAACATTTAAATCACTTTAAGGTGCAACTAAGGATTGAAATTTCGGGAAATTTCGCCGATATGAAAATTCACTTGAACGATTATTTTTCCAAAATTTTGGTTAAATATCGGAAAATTATCGGAAATTTCGGTTACAATATTGATATCGGTCCAGGGTAATTCAAAATATGCAGATTATCGAGAAATATCGTGGAAATTTCGGTAATTTATCGGTCAAAATTTCGGGAAATTTTGGAAATAATTTTTTTTTTTTCAATTCTCAATTCTCGGGACTTGGTACCATTATTACTTAGACCAAGATGATCTTTCTTCTTTTACATTTGAGGCTCATAAGACGTCATTTTGGTATTAGTTGTGTAATATTCAATAATTATGAACAATTGTTGTATCGTTTTATATTTCTTACGTATGTTTTCTTGATATGTTTGTTGTAAGATTCTCATTTTATTGAGATTTTAAGTTCAATTAATGTATTAAGACTAGTAATAATATTATCTAAAATTCCATGTTAAATTTCCATCATTTTAATGAAATTTTCTTGAATTTTCTATTTTTTACCGATATCGATATTTTCACCGATATATCCATAAATTCAGGGTACCGATATTTCCGTCGATACCGATATTTTCATCCTTGAGGGCAACTAGATTTTTTTTAAAATTTGCATTAGTATGATATCAGTTGATATATTTTTCTTAAAATCAATAATTTTTCTATTGAAAAATAATACGAATCGCATGGAATGACGGACTTTCCTCGAGAAAGAATTCCACAAAGCAGACTTTGAAGAAAAATTGACCGGCCCACCTTTAAAATAAACGTTAAATATTGGAGTGTGACAACAGGTGCCAAACATACCCTACGGTTTATATGTTGCCAATATAGATCTATCTATCAATTGCATATGCAGAGTCAGAGTCAGAGTCATGGCAATAGGGTGTTTCTTTTGTCGTTTGGCATCGTTGTGTTGTGATCCATTAATTATTTTTAATTTAAATTTGATTCAATCATTCAAAGCCGTTCATTTGGTACAAGTTTCTTTTATCATATACTCACTCCGTAACACAGAAATTTGTATTTTTTTTATTTGGACGTCCCTCACAAATTTCCACACTACAATGAAAGAAAATATTAATTTACGTGCACACTCACAAATTTATACACATATTTATCCATATGTCACTACTTTATATATAAAACACATTTTCTTTAAAAAATATGTTGTTCTGTAGGATGCGAATTCCTACTGGACAGAAGGAGTTTTTCATTTCAATCTCACAGACGCATCTAATATACAAAGTCCTTACATTCACCACTTGTATCTTACAACGTTGCAAGAGATAATATTGAAAAATCAGTATATATTTCAATATTTCTGTTTTTATTTTAATAATGAATTACTCCCTCCGTCCCAGAAGATATTGCGGTGTTTTTTTGGCACGGGATTTAAGAAAAAAGTATAAAAAATACATTTTTATGAATATTATATGTGTGTTGTGAGAGTGAAGTTTAATAAATAGTTTCCACTTTTGGATATGCAAACTTTTTGTAGGACGGAGCAAAATAGAAAGTATGCAATGTCTTTTGGGATGGAGGGAGTACTATTTTACTTTTATTTCATATACATCATACGTGCATATGAGCTTTATTATTGTTGTAGTATATTGATGCTTTTATATAAATAATTTGTGCATTTATTTATGTTACAAGAGACGCCTCACGACTAATTGTAAATGAATAATGACAAACACTTATATACAAATTTCTACGGATCTAAGATTCGTAGAAATATCAATTTTTAAAAATTTGCGGGTCTAAATCGGTCGGGTCAAATTTGAGTATTTTTTTCCAAAATTCGCGCAGCTTGTGATTTCGCTGCCAGATATGTTACAGTTTTGGCAAATGCATGTTACTTTAAGGCAAAACGTGTGTTACAACCAGATTGAATGCTGTTTTCTACACACATTCATTTATTTTTGTAGAAGTAAATATTTTTCATGCAATGTAAGACATGTATATGTTACATTGTATGTGTAACACATATTTATTCTTAATAAAAATACATTTTATCCTATAGTAACACATATATGCTCATATAATAACACAAATTGAGGAACAAATATGTGTTACAATTAAAGTAAATATGTATTACTGCAAATTTATGTTACAATTGGAGTAAATTTGTGTTACTGCAAATGTGTGTTATATCTAGAGTAAATGTTTGTTACAATTAGAGTAAATGTGTGTTACTGCAAATGTATGTTATAATTAGAGTAAATGTGTGTTACTGCAAATGTGTGTTACAATTAGAGTAAATGTGTGTTACTGCAAGATCAAATGCGTGTTACTGTATACACAAACATTTATTTATCCTTATAAAAATATATATTATATTTTATATAACATATATAAGGTATTAAATGGTGTTTTAAGTGCATGAATAACATATTATTAACATAAATCAACAAAGAGAATAAAAATTAAATTAGGTAACACATATTTATAATTGCAGAAATACATATTTTCTTTATAGTTACTTGAAAAGTACAAAAAATTAATTTTTTAAGAATTAGTAACACAGATTTTGCCTAATTGTAACACGCCTTTGCCCAAATTGTAACATACCTGGGAGCGAAAAAATCTGGAACTACAAGTTGCGCGAATTTTGGAAAAAAATGTCCAAATCTGACCCGACCCGGTTTAGATCCGTGAATTTTTAAAAAAAGAATATTTCTACGGTAGAAATTTCTACACAAGTGTTGCTCATGAATAATATATACTCCCACCATCCATAAAGATTATGCTCATATGAGAAAAAAAAAAAAGTCTTTTAGTCCTATATTTATTGAGTGTGTTTTTTGTCGCAAAATTTTTACTCTAAAATTTTGATCCTATAATTTTTTAATTGTCTAATTATGGTTTCATTTTCGCCTAAAAATTGAAAATAACATCATTTCTTGCCAAACACAATGCATATGGTAGGGGTGACAATTTCGTATACGACACGATAACACGACACGAAAACGAAACGAAAATTGCGGGTTAGTGTTTAGGCTTATCGTGTTCGTGTTCTTATCGTGTCGACCTGATAAGGACACGAATATTTCGTGTTATGTTGGTGTTCGTGTCGTGTCAACCCGTTAAACACGATAAAATTAACAGATGACCCATTAACAATCTGTTAATCTGTTAGTGATCTGATATGCATTACTAATATGTATCTGATAGTAGCACATTAATAAATTTTAAATACAAAATATTAAATATATTACTATTAAAATTGATAATAAATATAAAATTTATTAATTTTCGTGTCCTTATCGTATCGTTTCGTGTTTTTATTTAATTTTTTTAAAATTGATAAATAAACTTTCGTGTCATTATCGTGTCGTGTCGTGTTGACACGAAAATTTTCGTGTTCGTGTTTACCTATGTCTTATCGTGTCGTGTTCGTGTTTCACCTTATCGTGTCGATACGATAAACGACACGATTACACGATTTGCCACCCCTAGCATATGGTGATTGAATTTGAAACTTTTCGGCAATCTTATTATTTTTACTAGTATTATGGAAAAACTAAATAAAAAATACAAAATAAAAAAATTTATTTGACTACCACATGCACCGTGCATGACAAAGAATGACATTATTTTCACTTTTTCAGCAAAAATTAATGGGATCAAAATTAAGAGTCAGTATTTTTGCGATAAAAAATAGATATTTAATAAATTATGAGAAGAATAAACTTTTTATCTCATACTCATATATATATAAAAGATAGATGATATAAAGCTAAATATATATTTTAGTCCTGTAATTATTAATTTTTTTGAATTGGTCCCAAAAAATAAAAATGTATGAATCTAGTCTCAATTATCTGTGAATTGAATAATTTACATCTCAAGAACATATGAAGTACAAATTTAGTTTCAATTCTTTTTGAATTGCACAATATACGTCCCAATTTTCAGTAAAATGCATAAAAAATCTCTAATTTTTTTATTTCGTCCCATAATTCACCGCATGGTCTGATTTCTATCATATTTTGGCTGAAAAATATAAACGATGGCGTATGCTATCATTCTTCTTGTACATATCAATGAATGTTGGGGGAAATCGGCCACAATATTGAGTCAGCAATTACATGATTTTTTATTTTTCAAATTAAAAATTATAGAACTTAAAATCCTCAAATATGACAAAAATTAAAAGAAAAAAGAAACTTAAAACCAATAAATCTCTCATCACAATCAAATACGATAAAATATTCTTTCCCAATTTGTTCAAGTAAGCTTATCATTGATTAGATATCTTTTTTTTTAGTAATATAATTTGGAGTTTTGTGTGAATGGAAAAAGAACATGTAAATTTATATTTAGAAAAGTGACAGGGTTTATCAGATTAGATTTATTAAACTTCTTTGATAAAAAATATTTTTAAATAATTATTAACTTAGAATATGATTAATGGGTATGAGCTTTAAAAATAATTTAAATTTATTTTTGTTCGACACATGCCTGATGCTAGATAAAATTGATGCAAAATTTTTTTTTACTTTCAACTAATATTAGGACGTAAATTATATAATTCAAAAAAAAAAAAGTTAGGACCAGATGTATATATCATACTTTTTTGGGATGAATTGTACAATTTACAAAAAAATTAGAACTATTATTGGGACTAATTCAAAAAGAAAAAAAAATGTAATGGGACTAAAATTTATCCATCCCTACTTGGATGGAGGGACTTGGACTGTGAATCTTAAATTCACTTCACATATTTTCTAAAATATTCAAAGGATGAATTTAAAATAATAATTCTGGCTAGTTAAGTTAGTGGAATTTCAAATAATTTACTTAAAATTATGTCATTTAATATTCATAATTTTTTATATTTTAAATGATACAAGGATATACGAGTGATAATTGAACAGTAACTAATAATAAAATAATTAATTTTTAAAAATAAAATAAATATTTTTTTAATTGACAAATCCGATAAATGAACATGCTTTTTGCGGATGAATGTTGAAAAAACGAAGGGATAAAGATGAAACAAATTGTGTGCCTAATATCCACAAATTATCTACGCACCTCGATATACGTCCTTGCCTTGAAAAGGGGACACACAAAATCAATATATATATATATATATATATATATAGTATAATATAATATCATTATTAATATAATTAAATAATAATTAAATTGTTGCAAGTGTAGAATAATATATTGGGCTCTATTTATAGCATAAAAGTTTTATGCGATTGCAACGAATATTTTGTGGCATATATATATCCCTGTTGTTGCTTAATTACTGTATTAATGTTGAAGAGATTTGAATTGAATAATTGATCAAGAGATATACTATTGAAATATTGCGAGTTTAAACTTTCAATTTATAATAATTAAAATTAGAAAACTACAAAAAAAAAAATAGATTATAATATATAAAATAGAAGCAATGCTTTCCTAAAAATACTCATTAATGTATGAATTTTTTAAATATTATTTAAGTTAAGAAGATGGGTGGTTGACACAATATTAAACAAATTAGTATTGTTGCACACATTTACACTTTTGTCGAATAGTCGACATAGTATCCATTTATTAAAATGCATTAAATTGTACTCTCTCCAACCCATTAAATTACTTTTCACATTAAAAAATACACACTTTTAGGGGGGGAAAATAGAGCAATAAATAGCTAGACACTTGAGAACTAATTTTCTAATTAAATATCAAATTATATATAAACATCACCTCTAAATTAAGCCAATTTAATATAAATATTGATAATATGTGAATAAATATTTTAATTTTCTTAAAGGGAATCTTAAAAATGATACACTTCATGTTAAAAGTAATAATTTCCTAATGAAAAGTAAGACTTGTTCATGAAAGACTTAAACAAACTTTGATGAATATAATTGAAAAAAAAAAACAAAGTAATTATTTTTTTCAAAACAATTTTAGTTGATATATTCATTGCCTTTTCCTTGAAAAGCATAAAGAAATAATAGTAAAAAAGAGTGTATGTACAAATGCAAACTTTTATTCTTATTTTTAATTTTAATTATTCGTATGATACATATATATGCATCATTTTAGCATCGATTTATTCCCATATATACTTGGTGCTCATATTTTAAATTCATGCACCCACCACTTTTAATATATATATATATTAACATGCACATTTGCATTTTACATTTTCAATTCGAATTATATTATTAATACTTGACCCAAATGATGAAGCAAACTGCATTCTTTGTGGGGATCACATGGAAATTGGGCGACACGTTTTCTTTGAATGCACACCGTCTCATAAGGTATGGATGGAATGTTACAAGTGGCTTGGTATTGTTACTGTTATTAACTCCAATATTCTATCGAATCTTATTGATCATAGTCGGATTCTAAGGGGTAAGCAGGGGAGGAAATTAGTAGCAGTAACAATTTGGTCCTGTGTAATTTGACATATTTGGAAAGGAAGAAATGATATGTTATTTAATCGTGTTGAATTCTTAGTTGACAGGATAGTTGAGGATATCAAGTTGAGATGTGGAGTTGGTTTTATGTGCTGAAAATTGGGTGCTCTAATTTCTCTTTTGGTGATTGGCTTGCAAATTCAAGATTGGTATTAGGAAGATAAATTATATTTTTTTGAGTTGTAAGTGTAATGTTGTAAATGTTTGGGTATGTCTTATACCCCTATTATGAATGAATTTATTTTACTGATAAAAAAAAAATATTGTACAACTGCTTCATACCCGCTCACTACTATATGCTGAGAAAAATTGGTCGCATAACTTATTGAGTATTCACTTTTGGTCCAAAAAATTTTAACCCTTAGAAATTTTGGTCTTGTAACTCTTTGAATTGTCTAGTTTTGATCTTATTTTAACCGAAAAGTAAAAATAATATTATTTTAGTGCACGGTGCACATAATGGTTGAATTTAGAATGTTTAGGCATCCTCCCTATATTTTATTATTTTTTATTAGTGTTCAATGGTATGAAAAAATAATTAAAAAAAAATTAATAATGATACACATCATGTTAAAAGTAATAATTTCCTAAGACTTAAACAAACTTTGATGAATATAATATAAAAAAGGAAAACCAAAGTAATTATTTTTTTGCAGAACAATTTTATTTGATATATTCATTGCCTTTTTCTTGAAAAGCACAAAGAAATAATAGTAAAAAAGAGTACAAATGTAAACTTTTATTCTTATTATTTTTAATTTAATTATTCGTATTGATACATATATATATATATATATATATATGCATCATTTTAGCATCAATTTATTCCCATATATACTTGGTGCTCATATTTTACATTCATGCACTCACCATTTTTCAATTTATATATATATAAACATACTTTCAATCAAATCTACATACACATTCGATTATATTAATATGGACGGTTCATTTATATATCCAATTATATGCTAAATAATTGCTTCATACCCACTCACCATTACATACATAGGAAATATATTTGATCTCATAATTTATTGAGTGTTAATTTTTAATCCAAAAATTGACCCTTAGATTTTGTTCCTCTAACTCATTGAATTGTCTAATTTTAATTCTATTTTCGCCCAAAAGTAAAAATAACATCATTTTAATAAATGGTACACGTGGTGATTGAATTTAGAATATTTAGGCATCCTCCTATATTTTATTATTTTTTTTATTAGTGGTAAGTGATATGAAAAAAATAATAAAAATTACAAAACAAAAAAAATTATTTTACAGTCACGTTAGCAAAAGTACAAAAAAAACCCTGAATTCAATTACCACGAGCACCGTGCATGATAAATAATAATATTATTTTCACTTTTCTGACCAAAATTAGACTAAAATTGAATAGCCCAAAAAATTATGAAATCAAAATTAATTTAATAGTCAAATATTTTGGGACAAACATAGACACGTTATGGAAAGAGAAAATATATATATATATATATATAGAGCTAGTGTGACTACACACTCATCTTCAATTTTTCCAAGTAGTTTTCTCTAGTATCAATCTATCATTAATTACATATATTGCAAAATGAAAGAAATAACAAAAAAGCCTCATGCACTAATATTCCCATACCCTCTTCAAGGGCATGTTATCCCAAACGTAAACCTAGCCATAACCCTAGCTGCTTCCCACGGTTTCACTATCACCTTCATCAACACCCAATCAATCCACCACCAGATTTCCGCCGCCACTGCCGCCCCACCCGACCAAGACATCTTCACCGAGGCCCGTAAATCGGGCCTCGATATCCGGTACTCCACCGTGAGCGACGGGTTCCCGGTGGCGTTCGACCGGTCCCTCCACCACGACGAGTTCTTCGAGGGGTTCTTGGATGGGCGGCTGTGGGAGTACATCGATGACAAAGTCGGGTCGCTGGTGGGTCGGGACCCGACCATCAACTGCATAATCGTGGACACGTTTTTTGTTTGGGGGTCGAAGATTGCAAGCAAGTATAATCTCGTCAATATATCGTTTTTCACTGAGCCAGCTCTTGTGCTAACCCTCTATTATCATCTTCATCTCCTCAAGAACAATCGCCATTTTGCTTCTTCCACTCGTAAGTAATTAATTAATCCATATATATATATATATGTATATACAAATTAAAACTAATTAATTAAATAGATTTTTTCGAGCTTAATTAAGATGCTATAAATAGTTTATTTATTCAGCATGTGAAATTAATCCGACATTTTTTTATTTTGATTTTCATAAAAATAATTAAAATAAAAATTGTGGGAGTTGTTATATATATATTCCCTCGAATTTCTAATTAATTTTTCGTAAATGGTCTCAAAAGATAGTCCTGTAATTTACACCATCCGTTCCAATTTATTTTTCTGTTTAATTTTTTAATAGTATTTTTTTGAAAAATTATTAATCAATTTAAATAGTGTGCATAAAAATAAAATAAAAATTGTGGGAGTATATATATATATATATATATATATATATCTCTCTCTCTCACTCTAATTTTCTTATATGTACTCAAAAGATAGTCCTGCGCTCCATCCCAATTTTGTTTTTCTGCTTAATTTTTCACACTTTTTTTTTTAATGCAGTCAATTAGTATTTTCGTGAAAGAGTATTAATCAATTTAAGTGAATGAAACTTTAAATATGTATTGGGTCTAATTATTAGTGAAATAATAATATATAGTTTTAGATATATACTATAAGAAAATTGACCTTTAATGACAGAAATTATGTAATTATCTTTATTGATAGATTCTATCATTAAAGATTATTTTTCTCTCACAAAAATGTTTAACTAGAGAAGTAATAATTAAAAACAGAATTTTATCATTAAAAAAATTAATTTTTTTATAGTTATATATATATGGGAAGTAAATAGTAACATGAAGAAATAAAATTAGAACCGATAAAAGTAGCATGCATGTTTCTCAATTTGCTTTTAATATTTGTCAAAGTCGTCGTTTTAACACACATATAGTTTGAGACTATTTACGAAAATTAAAAGTTACTACGTGACTAAAATTAGCACAAAATAACGACGTAGTATGCAAAAATTGAACATAAATTAAGCAATGCACAAAATAATAAAATTACGAGACCAAAAAATAATGTTTAAATCAAAATTATTGAAACATGCAGAAAATCGGACAGATGCCATCGATTATATCCCAGGAGTAAAATCAATAGATCCAACGGATTTAACATCGTATCTTCAAGCAAAAGACGACATCAATACACCCGTGCATCGAATCATCGACAGAGCTTTCGACGATGCTAAGAAAGCCCACTTTGTCCTCTGCAACACCGTTCAAGAGCTCGAGGAAGAAACCATCTCTGCCTTACAGAAAGCCCAGCCCTTCTATTCAATCGGCCCGATTTTCCCATCGGGCCTCACCAAGACCCGGATTTCAACGAGCCTGTGGGCCGAGTCGGATTGCACCGAGTGGCTCAACTCGAGGCCTCGTGACTCAGTGCTGTACGTCTCTTTTGGTAGCTATGCCCACACTAGTAAGCAAGTGATTGGGGAGATAGCTAATGGTTTATTGCTTAGTGGGGTCCACTTTATTTGGGTGCTCAGGCCCGATATAGTCAGCTCGGATCAGCCCGATATCCTACCCGTTGGGTTCGAGGAACGGGTCGCGGGTCGGGGATTGATTGTGCCGTGGTGCTTTCAAATGGACGTCATTTCTCACCCGAGTGTCGGGGGATTTTTAACGCACTGTGGATGGAACTCGATTCTGGAGAGCGTGTGGTGCGGTGTCCCGATGATTTGTTACCCTTTGTTGACTGACCAATTCACTAATCGAAAGTTGGTGGTGGATGATTGGAAAATTGGAATTAATTTGTGTGATAAGAAAGCGTCGGTGTCACGAGAAGGTGTTTGTGGGAAGATAAATTATTTGATGAAATCTCAAGAGATAAGGCAAGAAATCAAGAAAGTTGGTAAAATATTAGTGGATGCGATGGGGGTAAATGGATCATCGATAATGAATTTGAATCGATTTGTGGAAGATTTGGAGGGTAAAATTGTTGAGAATAGTAGAATTGAGGGTGCAGTGTGACATAATTAAGAACATAGTTGCATGTGAGGAAGATATTTGGGCTTGTGGGCCCATTCTCACTTGTGTTGTTTTGTTGATGTGTGTCTATTTCCAATTATTTTGTTGATGTGTGTCTATTTCCAATTATTGTAAGGTGATACTACCTCCATCCTAGAAGACATTGCGGCGTTTTTTAGACACGAGGTTTAAGAAAAATGTATAAAAGGTATATTTTTATGAATATTATATGTGTGTTGTGAGAGTGGAGTTTAATAAAAAGTTTCCATTTTTGAATATGCAATTTTTTTGTGAGATTGACGAAAATAGAAAGTATGCAATGTCTTTTGGGACGGAGGGAGTAGTATTTTGTACACATCCCTAAAAATTGTATTCTTTTAGCTCATAATTTTAAAAAAAAATATATGAAAAATATAATGCATATAACGCAAAATTGTTAAAAATGTTTCTGTTTTAGTAGTATAAAAACTTATATGAGACAAACTAAATAAAAAGGTCCACAATCTTTTCATGGTCGAATATAATACTCCATCCATACCTAACGAATTTGCACCCATTAGAGTGCTCGTGGTTTAAAAAAAAAAAATTCAAATAAAATAATAGTACATGGACAAATATGTGTATAATTTTATGAGTATGCGTGCAAATCAATATTTTCTTTTTTAATAGAGTACAAATTGATTTTGAACAGAGGAAGTATATATTACTACTTCCATCCTAAAATTACTTATACACTTATTGATACACATAAACTAAGAAAATACAGTTTTTTTAAAGTAAAATAGTGATACATAAATAAATACTTACGTATTTTAGAAGGTGTAAGCAACATTGAGACGTATTGACAAAGCCAAGTGTAAGTGATCTCAAAACGAAAATTACTTTTATGACATTAGATCCAAATTGCATAAAGTGGACAAAAGCATCAGTACATGAAATTGTGCCTGATAGATTATTAGACAATGAATAACATTCTGTCAATTCATCAAATTAGGCAATCAAACTACTCCCAATAAACTTCAAGGCAGGTTTGTTTTATTTTCCATGCACAGTTTCATTTTTTCTACAATAACTACACACAGAAATCATATTTAAAATACAACCACTTGCATTTTACATCCAAATTAAATATTTAAAGCTAATCACAATACTAAAAAAAATTAATTCATATAATATATTACATATCTAACCACAATATTCAAAGTGTTCATTAAATCCAACCACAAGATATTGATGAGCCAGTGAAGAGAGCATGACTATATGATGTAAAAGAAGGTGATTACAGGCAACAAAGAAAGAGCGATAACATAATAGATCAGAGGAAAGAATTCCTACAAACAACATAAAAAAGAAAAAGAGGGTATGGAAATTAACAAGTGCTTGCAGCATCTTCTTCTTCAAACTTTAATAACTAAAACCCGACAAAATTTCCATTATCCTATATATCATCACAAGGATGAGCATCACTTCGATTTTCCTTTTTTAGGGGCACCTTTACTAGATGTTTTCTTGAAAGGTTTCTTGTTTGGCTTAAACTTGCCTGAACTTGCTGATTGCCCACCTTTTCTTTGAACCTTGCCTGAGCTTGACGATTGCCCACCTTTTCTCTGACTCTTCTCTTTCTTCACATTGTACATGTTCACAGCCTGCATTACGGTATAACAAACATATTAAGTGAAAAGGCAAAGTTTGAAATTTGGAGAGAAAAACATACCAAGGCAAAAAGAATGCACCTTTTCTACATTGAGTATCTCGTGAGAGTGTTTGGAGATCAACTTGCTTAATACTTTTTCAGTTTGCTGTTTTTCCATGGCTCCCATTCCTGATCCTTCTGCAGCTGGTAGGAACTGCAGTTGGAAAGGGGAAGATCGATACATTATACACTATTGAAGTGCAAAAATTATTTAAAAATCAAGTAATTAAAGATCGACTACAAACCTTCCTAAACTTCTTTTCATGCTTAGGGGGCTTTTCTCCGGGCAATTTCTTGTCAAATTTTCCACCACTGGCAGTTGAAGTTGCTGCCATTCCAGCAACGTTTTGCAACTCATCTTTGCTAACTTTTGTAGGCATTGATTTGGTTCCAGTTATAGGCAGAGAGGTAGCAGCAAGTTGTATATGGCTGCAATGAGTAAACAAACTCCAATTTCATGTTGTATTTTGACAAGAGCGAGACTGTACATAATTGCATGAAAAGAGCAGGCTCAACACAAAATTCATGAGAACTAATGTAAATTAAAAGCAGAACTGCATGGTACAGAATATACAAAGAACGATTCAGCACTTTATGACAAAAGAATAGCATTCAACACTTGATTGTGTCGAGAATCACTGGATCATTATTTCTTGTTTTTCTTTCATTATTGCAAGCATAGGTTTTTGCTGCATATGAAAAGGGGTCACATCTCCAATATTTGAAGGAGGACGAAAGATAACCTTGGCAATGCACCAACTTTATTGGCTTGTTTGAGATTCTGCATCCGATTTTTCTCCTGTTTCTCTACTCTGCTTTTCTTCTCTTTACGCTTCTCAGTAAAAGGATCTGTACCAGGTTCTGGAGAGGGGAAAAATAATATTATCACAGAATCACAAGAAGATGCCACACTTCACTCACCAAGATGTTCAGGTAAATAAAATATATAAACCATGCATAACTTATTCTTAGATCCGGTTCCAGATTTAAATGGCTATAGTCATCATTTATCACAATCAAGTAAAAAAAAGATATAGTTATGATTGACCAACATATTCTAATAAGGACTTCAGTTCATATTAAAATAGGATTGCTGTGGAACGAAATAGTGTGGTATGAGAAGGGAAAAGATAGATTTCTATAGAAGTTTTCAAAGTTTTATCACTATAAAAGTAATTGAAACAAGGACACTGAAAATTATATACCATCAGTGCTCTTGGCCTCAATGATTGGTATGTCGTTGTCATCGTTAACACTACCATAACCATGTCGCCGCTTCCAAGTGCCAGTTTGCTCATCAAAGACCAATTTTTCTTTGTTTCGATTGTTAATACCTGCATAGTATCCATGGAACACATTAAACCCAATAATCTACAACAAAGCAAACCTCAGAGCAAATATTAGAAGCAAACAAATAAATCTCTTTGGTGATTAGAGGCACAGCCAAACCTTTCTTTTCAGCAAATAGTTCCCACTTTGTAGGAGGTCTAGGCTTCGGAAGCTGTAAATCAAATAGGAAAAGAAACTTCAGATTAGAAATTTGAAATTTCATAAAAATCAAGAAAAATACATTAGTCTAAACAGCATGAGCAGATGAAAACCTACAATTTTATTAACATAAGGTAAGTCATTTCCATTTTGTTTTCCCATTACAGTATCATCCAAATTAAGGATTTTGTAAAGCAACTAAAATAAGACAAGCATTCAGATAATAATTGATCTCAATAGTAAATAATCTAGCAATTACCCATTTTACAATTTTTCATGAATAAATTGGTTGCTGAAAATTATATCAAGTAAAAATGTAGAAAATAGACTAAATCAAAAGACCTCACAAGTTCATTCCAGTTTTCATTAGTGTAAGGTGCAAGCAGTTAATACTCTAGTATAAGTACAAAATGATACATTATCTTAAGGGGCATTCTGAACTGTAAATACAAATAGAAAATGCCATGGAGGTCATTGTTATATTCTTGAATCCTGTGAAAGCACATAATAACCAGCCACTTGAAATTAAGCCATTCAACTAATTTTTCTTGAAGATGTTCCATGATAGTAAAAAAAAAAGCAAAACCTCCACTAAATAAACATTCTACAACCCAGTAGAAATGAACCACTCCATTAACTACCTGATAATTGGGTCAATATCCAATACCTAAGACTGCGAGCTCAATAGAAAAATGCAAAAAGAACTAACTGCTGATGTAGATAAGGCAGGCAAATGCAAAGGCACTTAACTATCATTGTTTTCATGACCAATGATGCGGAAAACATGCTTTTTTCAAAAATAAAAAACCAGCTCAAATGGTAGTAGCAGAGACTATAGCATTCTATATAGTTAAGAGTATGATAAGAATCCACCATCAAAGGGTACACCCTCGTCATGCCACTGATCTAGTGAACGAAAATACATGTAGAACTGGTTCATATAACAAAATAGATCGTCAAGAGATATTCATAAAGGTGGCCTAAAGTAAGTATGATTAAAAGCCACCATCCTTTTTCCTATTTCTTCATTCTCCAATCCCCTCCGGTCATTGCTCTATTAAAATTCATTAGAAAACTAACAGCTTACTAGTTTTTCTTATTGCTCAATTGAAATTTATCAGAAAACTAGCTTACTGGTTTTTCTCTGGGCAATTTGGTAGTAGGTGCAGGCAACTCAACAATAGGGCCATCGGGATCCTGCCTTGAAGGCAAACCGAAGAGAGCATCTGCCACTGCTTGAACTAATTTGGTTCCCTGTTCAATGGCTACCTTTACAACCTCCTCCCTGTTAAACAGGTGATGCATTACATAACAGAAACGAATGATACAAACACAAAGCAATACATGCCACACCCAGAACAAATACTGATCCATAAGGAAGCACATATCCACTTAGGTCCATCGAGCGAACATCCATGGATTCAACAGATATCACGGAGTAGAATTCAATTAAAAACAAAAATACCTGGAAGATGGAGGAGAGACAAATTGATGATGAGGGTCGAATGCCATAAGGTTTCCGAGATCGATTTCGTACTGTGGTTCAGCCATCTCTGTGCGTTCGAGAGTGTCAGAGGTGAGGGGCGGATACAAGAAGAGTTCGAACTCGGGCCTGTGCAAAGTCCTATTCGGGCTTATAATGTAGCCCTAATTTCATCCGGGGAAAACCCTAATTTATATTTTAGCTCTATTTATATAATGGATTGTTGGGCCTACTTTAATTCTATGGACCTGTCTTTTGTTTACTACTACTCACCAGGCTTTAAAGCCCAATTGGCCCAAAGTATTATCATACCCAGCCCAACCTTCATGAGTTATACTGTATATAAAACAATACCACGTTGTATATAAACCAAGTTAATTTTTTTAATAAACAATTATTTTAATATATCTCTTTCAACCCATCAACCCCACATTCTTCTCTTTCCCGTTGTTGATGGGCGAGCCACTCGAGGTGAATCAGAGAATCAGGAGGTCGCCTCTGCCATTCTAGAGCTCGCCCCGAGCTCACCCCATACCCTCGTGAAGACCTCGCCGAGGTTCATCATCGCACAACACTCGTATGTCACACAAGGCGTTAGAGCTCGCCCCAGAGCTCACCCGAACCACCTAAGCCCGCCTCTGAGCTCGCCCATGAGCTCGTCTGTTAGTCAATAGGACCCCGATGGCGCGCTCTTTTTCCCTCTGTCCGGTTTACCCACAAGGGTGGTTTACAGCGAGGTTTTTAATGAGGCCCATCTAGTCTAAGGCATAGTAGTAGGACGAGGCGTGATAAAGGAAGCAGTGTGAGAGATCAAGACGAGGGTAAGGAACCCTCATCAACACCGGAAGCCACATAGGCTCGTAAGGTGCCGTCTCACACTCACACACCTATAAATAAGACCTCTCTTGTACTATTCAGGGAATTCTCTCACATTTCACACAATTAATACAATCCTCACTACAATATTTCTCTCTCTAAACTCTCTACTCTCCCTCTTCATATTATATCCAAAAACATAAAATCATAAGATTATTGTTTGGTAGAATTAATCCGTCGTAAAGCCACATAAACAAACATCGATTAGTAAATTCTATCAACAAGGTTCGAACCTGAAAATTAGAAAATATTCAAGAACGAAACATTAGAGTTTGCTTGAAGATTTGAAGATTCGAAGTGGTTCTTGATAAAACTCAAGAACACTTGAAGATACACATACATCTTCATCCCTTGAACGAATAACCCAGATTTCCGGGCAAAAACCCGAGTCTTCGGATTTTACGAAATTTGCCCGGAACAAGTTTTCAAACGCGCGCGTGCACACGAATAAACCGAATTTCTGATAATTCGTCACACGCGAGGCTAGATGAAAACTTGCACAGCTCCGCCTAAGCTGGACGACCACTACTCCGGTGACCTCCATCACCCCGGCGACCTCCCTCCACCTCGGCGACCTTCAGCAAGCTACCCCCTCCGAAACCCAAAAATGGCTAACACTCGAGCCGCTAAGGGACAGGCCTCCGCAGCTGCGGGAAGGTCTAAAGGGGTGATCAAAACCAGGCCGAGGTGGAGACCTCACACCAGGTGGTGGAAACATCACAACCACCTCCCCAGAAGAGCACCGCAGCTCCGCGACCTCCGCGAGCTGCGGTGACCCAGGAAGACTTGGCTCCCGCCCTGAGGGACCTGGCCAGCAACCCTGACGAGCTCCAACGCACCATTGCGACCTTACAGAGGTTGCAGCAGCGACAGCAGGACGAGCTCGCCCTGGTACCCAGGCGAGTTCCAGCTGCCGAAGCCCGAGAGTAGACCAGGCCCACTCAAGGCACCCAGACCAGAGGGGACTACAGCGTACTCCCCACCGAGCAGGAGGCCAGCTCGGCACAAGCTCGCCAGCGCAGGGAGAGGACCGACAAGGCCAAGATGGTGGAGGAGGATCCCGCTCCTTACACCGGGAGGGAGTCGGCTTACACCGGGGCATCTGACACCCACCAATCACAAAGGAGGGAAGTCCTCCGAGGCCGCCTGGGCCCGAGATATGGGGAAAATGAGCAGACGGTGGCCCCAGCTGCGTCCCACCGGGGACTTCGACCAGCAGCCACGCAGATCAGCCCACGAAAGGCTGAGGAGGCCCGCCACAGACCGACTAGGCCCCCACGGTGGACGCCAATTCCAGCCCGCCACTGAGAGGTCACCCCAGAGTGAGGCACCTCGGGGACGTGCGTTCGCGAGACGCAGGACCTTTGAGCAGCCTCCGCCGGAGGTGACCCGAGATGACGAGCAAGCCTCACTGAAAAGGGTCGTTGAAATGCTACAAGCACAAGTAGCAGCCAAGTCCGGCGGACCTGACGCCACGACTCTCCCCACATCTCCATTGGCACCTGCCATCCTCCGCGCACCGGTGCAGAAGAAGATCCAGTTCCCGGTGATGTCCGCGTACGAGGGCGAATCTGACCCAAAAGTCCACCTGGCCAAGTACGCGGACTTCATGATTTCGGTCGGCGCCACCGACTCCACCCAGTGCCGGAACTTCCCGCTGACCCTAGGGGACCTAGCTCACCGATGGTTCTCTTCACTCACCCCGGGGTCAATATGCTCATTTGGCCAACTCTCGCGGGAGTTCCTGACCCATTTCTTTGGGTTCGGATCCTATCTTACCCAGAAGCACCGACTCGCCAACATCCATCAAGGCGAGATCGAGACCGACCAGCAGTACCTGGAAAGGTTCGACAAAATCCTGCTGGAAGGCGAGCTGGTGAGTGAGGACACCAAGGTCGTCGCAGCGATGGCCGGGCTCAAAAGGGGCACCGACCTCTGGAAGGAGATGCACCTCGCATGTCCCAACACTTACAGTGAATTCCGTCACAAGGCGGGGGTGTTCGTGGCTATGCAGGAGGCACTACTGAAAGAAGTTGATGCCCACGAAGAGAGGAAACCCTACGGGAAGAAGTCCGGGGGCACCTACAAAGCTCCCCGGAACTTAAAAGCCTTTGGCGAGGGAGACGAGCTCAAAGAAAAGCTTAACCAGGTCCTCACTGTCTCCGTTGACCACGTCTTCACTGTCGTCAAAGACAAGGCCATGCTGGAAGAGCAAAGGCGAATCTGTCAGGACCGCACGAAGCTCAACCCCAACAAATTCTGCGCCTACCATCAGGCTATCGGCCACTTCACCAGCGAGTGTCGAGATCTCCTCAAGCAACTCTGGAAATTCTACGAGGATGGGAAGCTGGCCGAGTTCGTGAAGAAGGCCCCAGCTAAGAGACCGAGGTTCGAGAGGAGGGCTACCTCCGATGACGAGGAAGAGGAAGCAGACCAACCTGGTCCCCACAACAGGCGGAGGGCACCTCCCCAACCTCAGCAAAACATTGAGCCCACCCGGGAACTCTTAGTTCTCGAGGAGGAGATAGGAGCCGCCGGAGGTCTCCAGGACGGGGGATCCTCCATATCCAGGAGAAAAAGGAAGGCCGAGATCCGGGCCATAAACCAAGTCCAGGAAGGCAGCTCCGGCCCCAGATCCGTTTCACAGCTTACTGACGAGCTGACATTTTCCTCAGCGGACCTGAAGGGGGTACTGATGCCCCACAACGACTCGTTGGTGATAACCGCCAACATCATGAACGTCCGAGTTCATAGGCTACTTGTGGACACCGGCGCATTCACCAACATTCTCTTCAAATCCACCTTGGATGCCTTAGGTGATTTTGAGTCGTATCTGAAACCTAGCAATGCTAGGATAGTGGGGTTCGGAGAGGCTGTAACCGTCCCCCTAGGTAGTGTTAGGTTGAGCGTCCAGCTTGTATCGATTGAGGACCCCGAAAGGAGACTGACTAGGCTCATAGATTTCCTAGTTGTCGACCAGCAGTCCTCCTACAACGGGTTCCTTGGTCGTCCGTTTATTAATGAATTCAAAGTGGCGTGTTCGACCTATTACTACTGTTTAAAATTCCCAACCCCAAAAGGTGCCGGAACTATAAAAGGTGACCAGAAAAAGGCCCAAGAGTGTTTGCTCCAGGTCAAAGACGGCCAGGTCATGAAGTCTGTTACACAGGTCCACATCCTCGAAGAAGACGTATAGATCCCTACAGATGAGCCAAGCATCCTAGACGTCATCTCGGTCGAAACTGAGATGATGGAGGTAGGCAATTTGTCAGAAATCAACCAAGGCACTGGACCTGTGCAAGACACACAGCCGACACCAATGGAGGACTGGGAAGAAACCCAAATGTTGAGACCTGCGCAGGGATCAGCACCTGCGCAGGAGCAGCAACCTGCTCCCATGGAGGTGGTTAATGAAGCCCAAGATGGGGGACCTGCGGGAGGTCAAGAACCAACACCTATGGATGTTGACCCAACTCCCCAAGTCACTGCACCATCCCAAGTTGACAAACCACCGGAGGTGCTCACAGCTGACGAACCCGCCCAAGCTGAAAGCCAACCCGATGACCTCGAACCGCGCATAGGTCACGAGCCTACGCAGATGTCACAAGAGGAGTGGGACGAGTTCATCAGCGACCCGAGGTGGAAAAGTCAAAAGAGAAAAGCCACCCCCAATGAAAGAATTGACGGCACTCCCGGTGGACCCAGAAAGGGACTTAGAACTTTTCATCGGTTCTGAGTTACCTGAACCGTACCGGTCGAGAATGGAGCTGTTCTTAATGACCAACCTGGACGTGTTTGCCTGGTCCCACGAAGACATGACGGGGATCCCATTGGAACATGCTTGCCACAGACTTAACATAGATCCGACGAGGAGGCCCGTACGCCAAAAGCGGAGGAAGTATGGACCAGACAAGTACGCAGCTCTGACTGTTGAGGTCGAGAAGTTGTTAGACAACAAACTCATCAAGGAGGCTTTGTGTCCGCAGTGGGTTGCAAACCCCGTCCTGGTAAAGAAACACAATGGGATGTGGAGACTCTGCATCGACTTCACGGACCTGAACAAAGCATGCCCGAAGGACAACTTCCCACTACCTCACATTGACCAGCTGGTGGACAGCACCGCAGGCCATGAGATGATGACATTCATGGATGCTTTTGCGGGCTATCACCAGATAGCTCTACACCCAGATGACCAGGAACACACGGCGTTCTACACCAACAAATAACATGTATTGCTGGGAAAGGATGTCGTTCGGACTCATCAACGCCGGAGCTACCTACCAAAGGTTGGTGAACAAAATGTTTGACCAACACATTAGCAAATCCATGGAGGTGTACGTAGATGACATAGTTGTCAAGAGTCTGAGAAAGGAGGACCACCTGGACCACCTAAAACAGACCTTCGACATACTGCACCACTACAACATGAAGTTGAATCCTAAGAAGACCAGCTTCGGCGTACACTCCGAAAAGTTCCTGGGGCATCTAGTTAGCCAACGTGGAATTGAGGTCAACCCGACACAAGTGCAGTGCATAATCGAGATGGGCGTACCCGACTTCGTCCAAAAAATTCAAAGGCTGACTGGGTGCATGGCAGCCCTGAACAGATTCATCTCAAGGTCCGGCGACCGAAATCATCCGTTCTTAGAGGCAATTAAGGCAAACACACGAAGATACAAAGAGGCGGCCAAAGCCAACAAGCTCCACCTCAAAAACAACTTCGTTTGGACAAGTGAATGCCAACGAGCCTTTGAGGACATCAAAACATACCTGGCAGATACACAGGTCATGTCAAAGCCGATACCTGGAGAAAAGTTATACCTCTACCTGGCTGCGTCGGAGGTGGCCATCAGCTCCGTCCTGGTCCGAGAAGAGGCGAAAACACACCTACCAGTGTACTACGTAAGCCAAGTACTACACGAAGCTGAGTTGCGGTACACCCCAACAGAGAAGCTGGCTTATGCACTGGTGATGAGTGTTAGAAAATTGAGGCCCTACTTCTTTGACCACCCGGTAGAGGTGTTGACAACGTTCCCACTACGCCAAATACTACAGCGCCCGGACACCGCCGGACGCCTGCTGAAATGGTCACTGGAGATCAGTCAATACGGTATAACCTACGCACCCCGAACAGCGATCAAGGGACAAGCACTTGCCGACTTCATCGTCGAGCTAACTTTCCCACAAGATCCGACGAGGGGGCGTATAGCTCCTTGGCATCTCTACATAGACGGATCATCAACCAGCATGGCAGCAGGCACCGGCGTGGTCCTGATCAGCCCAGATAGACAAGTCTTCACCTCCGCAATTCGGTTCGACTTTCGAGCAACCAACAACGAGGTGGAATACGAAGCACTAATAGCGGGACTTAGGCTATCATTAGCTGTGGGGGCAACCAATCTTCAAGTTTTCGGAGATTCCCAGCTAATAATATCCCAAGTCCGGGGGGAATATGAGGCAAAAGACCAGCAGATAATGACCTACCAGAAGATAGCCGCACATTTGATCTCGATATTTACACAAGTTTACATCAATCAGATACCGCGGCTAGAAAACACACAAGCAGATGTACTAGCCCGGCTAGCTACTAGCAACGGCGAAGCTGAATTCACGGAGGTTGTGATCACCACACTGAAAAACCCCTCGACGTCCGATTACAAAATAAATCAAACCTCGAGTGGGGGGCAAGAGGTTAGTGAAGATGGTGAAGATTGGTGCACTCCAATCCAAAAATATTTGACAGACGGAACAACCCCCGTAGACACCTGGGAAGCTAGCCGACTAACAAAGTAAGCTGCCATATATACACTGCTGGATGGCCAACTCTACAAACGTGAATTCTCTCTACCCCTACTCAAATGCCTAACTAGGAAGCAGGGGTCCGAAGTGTTAGAAGAAATATACGAAGGGATTTGTGGGAGTCACGCTGGGGGGCAAGCATTGGCATACAAGACGATCAGGCAGGGATACTACTAGCCCACTCTTCGCAAAGATGCTATCAGCTTCGCTCGAAGGTGCCGAAAGTGCCAACTTTTCCCACCTAACATCCACTCCCCGGCTAACCAGCTGAAGTCGGTGTTCAGCCCATGACCTTTCGCGAAATGGGGAATCGACTTGATCGGCCCATTTCCACCTGGTAGAGGCGGTGTAAAGTTTGATGTCGTAGCAGTAGACTACTACACTAAGTGGGCTGAGGCCGAAGCTCTCACAACCATAACCCAAGAAAGAATGATCGGCTTCATTTGGAAAAACCTGATCTGCAGATTTGGGCTCCCGCAGTCGGTCATCACTGATAATGGAAGGCAATTCGATGGACAGAAGTTGAGGGACTTCTGTAGTTCATGGAACATCAAGAAGCACTACTCAACTCCATATCATCCCCAGTCGAACGGCCAGGTCGAGGCGGTGACAAGATTCTGAAACATATATTGAAGCTCCGCCTCGAGGAAAAGAAAGGGAGCTGGGCAGACGAACTCCCGGAGGTCCTATGGTCTTATAGAACTTCCTATAGGGCCAGCACCGGGGAGACCCCGTTTGCCCTAGCCTTCAGGACTGAAGCCGTAGTCCCGGTTGAAGTCCAGAACAAGACTTGGAAGGTGGTGGGATATGATGAGGAAAAGAATGATGAAGCCTTGGCAGTAGAAAAGGATCTGATCGAAGAGACCAGAGCTTCGTCAGAAATGAAGAACGCCACCTACAAGCGTAGAGCGAAAAAATATTACAACTCTCAGGTCCGAGACCGAAAATTCAAGGTCGGAGACCTGGTGTTAAAAAAGAAATTGATGGCCCCACCAGGTGTATTCGGTTCAAAATGGGAAGGACCATTCCGGGTCACCGCAGCCTGGCCAAACGGTACCTATGATCTAGAAGACGCAGAAGGCAAAGCTTCGTCATACACCTAGAGCTCGGCACATCTAAAAAAGTTCTACCAATAGACTAGAATCCTGTAATAGACTAGTCGAAGGTTTGCATCAGAAATGTCGATGGCAACCCATGTAAGTTACGTTGCTATAAAAAGTCAGAAAATTTGCAAAGTCAGAGAAATTCATAAAATATTCCCAAGTGTTTGGACCTGTGCAACCCTCCAACCAGGCGGGCTGCACCAGGTCGCCCACTGCTCCGAAGAGCTCGCCAAACCCAGCTCGCCCACATGGTCAAAAATCCGCAATGCGCAAGGACCAAGGTCCCAAGCGTTGTAATTAAATAGCTCGAAGGCAAAGGCCAAAGTGCCCAAGGTCGCGAAGGTACCCTCCTTAAAGGGTTGCTAAGCACCTACTGCCACAAGTTAGTAAAATTTGCGAAAAAGACGAAAAAATGTCTAAGGCAAGGTTCATGAAACCCAATGGCCCAACGTGAATAAATTGAAGTGCAGTTCGCCGCCCTAAGTGGTCTAAGACGAACGATTCGCGGCCCTAAGTGGCGTAAGACGAAGAATACGCACTCTCAAAACAGAGGTACAATTCGTAGTCGTAAGTGATGTAAAACGAATGATTCGCTTCTCAAAGTAGAATAAGACGAACAATTATGTGCCAGAAAAATAATAAAAAATGAGCTATTTAGGAAATTATAACGTAAAAGAGCAAATACATAAAGGAAAAGAGTTGGACAAAAAATGCTCGGCTTATATTCAAAAGATACTTAAGAGATTTTCAAGCCAAAAATATACTTGAAAAAATCCTAAGTATGAGTGGCTGTGCTGGCCACAAAGGCTGACCAGCTGGCCATCTTTGAACTACAAAAAGCTCCTTCTGGGCGAGCTGCACGTGCCCGGCGAGCTAAATCTACTTGAACAAAAAATCAAGAACTACAAAAATGGAGCTCCTTCTGGGCGAGCTCCGAAACCCGGCGACCTATCATAACTCGGAAAATAAAAAACTAAACTAGGAAAGCAACAGTAAAGCAAGCCTAGGCCTCGGGGTCGGCGACCTCTTGAGCAGGGGCGACCTGGCTGATGGGAGGTGTAAGTTCAACATCCGAAGTGATGCTACCAGAGAGTCCGCCAGCGCCGAGGTCACTTAAGTTGATCATCGCGTCCCCGCAGACCTCCTGCATCTGCTCCATTGTCGGCGGGGCCTCGCCTCCAGCATCCCCCTCGGCACCTTCAGCCTCTTGGGCGAGGTCGGCAGTCAAGACCTGCTTCATCTGAATAATGTTGAACTTTTGACGAGCGGCGTCAAGATTGATCCCGTAGCCCGCGAGGTCTCCAATATTCAGCTCCGTGCGGGGGGGATCGAGGACTTCTCCAAGCAGTCTTCAAATTCACTGACAAGGGCTTCCCACTCACTATCATTATTGATCCGCACCCATTGGAAGGAGCGGATAACCTCGGCGAAGCACAACACGAAACCCTTGTCAGTGGCGACCACCTCGGAGAGCTCAAGTGCCTCAGGCGTGATGGCGATGTCAGAACGGCTCTTGAGCTCGGCGATCTCTAGAGCCTTAGCGGCGACCTCCTCCCGTAGCTTCTGGCACTCCTCCGAGTTCCCTCGGCTCTGATCACGAAGGAGCCCTACCTCAACCCGGGTGGCGAGTGTCCGGCGGGCTTCCTCTTCCCGAGTGGCGAGTGTCCGGCGGGCTTCCTCTAGCTCGGCCTGTTGTTGGCGGAGATCGGCTTGAAGTTTTTCTGCTTTTTTTATAGCAAGCCGCTCCGCCTCCAGTGAGGCCTTCGCCTTGGTCTCCGCCCTCGCGAGCTCCTCGAGGGTCTTCTTCCGCTCGTCGCCCACCTTAGTGAGCGCCTTCTTCGTATCATGGCGAGCTCTATCAGCGGGGGCGATATCATCACTGATGAGCTGGGCCGCCGCCATCGCTGCACAGGTATAGTGCATCACCAACCTCGCCTTGTCGGCGGGCTTTTGCCTCTCGATCATGCCGAGCTCCGAGGCGGAGAGATACTTGGGGGCCTCAGTAAAAATCCGGCGAGCCGCCCCCTCAGGAAGATCCCTTGACGAGCTCAGGGCCTTGCAGCGCTCGGCAATGTGGAGAGATTCGGGTCGTTGCGGTAGCTAGGCGGGAGTGTACCTGCACACGCTCAAATCAGTTAGCAAAAATTATGAAAATTACAAAGGCTTCCAACTTCAAAAGAGGTCGCCCACTTACCTTAACCTATCAGGGTTGAGCCCGAGCAGGGTATCATCCCGAATAGGAATCCCGTAGGGGGATGGCGAGGGCGCACTCTGAGGAGTTGGAGGCGCTTGAGAGGGTTGAACAGCAAGAGCTCGCCCTGACCCCGCTTGGCTTGATCTGGAGCCGCCCTCAGCCCTGACTCGCTTGGCGGGGCGAGTATCTTCTTCACTCACTCGCGAGCCATCCCCTCGGTGGAGAGCTCGCCTCGTCTGGGGGAGTGGAGGGGGTTGAGTGCCCCGTTCAGGGTCCGAACCTCGATCCGCCCCTTTCTTGGCGACGGCGACCTTCTCCTTTGTTTGGGGAGGCGCCGAGGTCCTCTGAGAGCCCGAGCCCCCAGCCTTATCGACGGCTTTGGCGAGCTCGAGCTTCTTCGTGGCATCCAGGATCGCTCCCGAGGGGATGCCTTCCCTCCCCGAGCGAGGCTTACCCATCCTCAGCTGCCGAGCTAGAAAATGGTAGGCTTCGGGAACTTCAACGGGCGGGAGCTCGGCAACTGGACCTGCACCTGCACAACAACTGATCAAGTAAATCCGGCGACCTTGACGTATGAGACAGCGAACTGTGGAAACTTCATAATGGAAAAGTTCAAAACCTTGAGCGGCGAGGTGGTGTGGCGAAGTGATGAGACCGGCGAGCCTGCGGCAGTGGTGTTGGCACAAGTGTTTGATCTCGCGATCCTTCTTCTCTCGCAAACAACACACCGTCCGCACGAACTCGAAGCCAATCGAAACCTCCAGTTTCCCGCGGCTCGACTTGTGGCATTTCAAACCTGCAAAAAGATAGATTAGATCAGTAATCTAATCCGACGCACACACACTAAGGTACGCCACCTATAGCTCGCCTCCCCGTAGGTCTCGGGGGTAGGAATACGCCCTCCGCTGCCATTAGAAGCTCGATAATCCCCCCCGATAAAGAAGAACTGCTCCTTCCAATCCCGGATTTTGTTGGGGAGGTCGCCTAAAAATTTGCCCCCCGGGCGAGCTTGGAAAGAGTAATATCCCTTCCCCTCCCTCACTTGTCTGATCACAATAAAGAGCTCGTTGATCTCTACCGTACACAGCCGATTTTTATAGCCCTCGAGGCCAAAGACGGTCAGGGCTGCCAGCAAATTGCTCCATGCGTTCGGAGTGAGCTGTGTAATGGCGAGACCCGTGTCCGCCAAGAACTGCCCAATAATGGGGTGAAGGGGGAGGGTGAGCCCGGCCTTCAGAGTGTGATAGTTCATGGCTGTGAGTCCGGCAGGGGGGAGGTTGGCTCGCTCTTTCTCCTCAGCGGGATACATAAAAATGTCCAGCGGGATGCGGAACTGCCTCCGAATATCCGGGAGGGCGAACTCGCTCATAATGCTTTCCACCCCGTTGGCCTTGAGGTTGGATTTGCCAGCGGCCCTTCGAATAGGAGCTCGCCGGGGTAAGGGGAAGCTCGCCCCGTGGGTTCTCATATACTCGCTCCAGTCGAACTCATCCACGACCTCGGCGGAGACTTGATGTTCCGGGAGCTTGGGAAAAGGAAAGTCGATGAAACAGAGGTATTCATAAGTGACCTCCGTCCCCATATCCACGCCGACCTCTTCATCGACCTCGCGGGCCAGCTCGCCAGCAATGTCACCAGCCCCAACCTCGGCGACCTCCTCCTGGGTCTCAGTCTCGGTGGCCTCCTCTTCAACGGGGGTCATGGCTCCTCCGTGAGCTCGCTCTGAGTAATCCCAGAGCTCGCGGAGGGGGGATTCCTCACCGGAGCTAGTAGCCTGCTCGTTGGAGTCAGAACGAACTGACCCCAAGAGCTTGCTACTGTCTGAGAAGGTTTCAGAGCTCACCCTAGAGCTCGAGGAGATGACCACGGGTGCCGCTCGGGGGTTTGAAAGGTCATCGGTCATTTGTTCTTTGCCCAAATCACGATTCAGAGGGGTACGACTTGAAGAATTCTCAGACATAAAGTAGGTGTCCGGAAATAAGAAACAAGAAAGAAAAGAAGAGAAATCCGGATTTCTACCTTGGGAGATGTTCAGAGACGCGCCTGAAGCAGAGAAACGATCGCCAAAAATGTGCTCTGAGAAGTGAAGATGCAAAGTGAGAAATTTTCTCATTTTCGCCTATTTATAGGCACCGAGGCGAGGTATAATATCCGAGGAGACCAGGGACCAATGTGCAAAGAATTTGAAAAGTTATTATTATGGGAGTGGGAAAAGACACTCTGGGAGACGTGTGCGACGTCTCGAATTCCACCCACGTCAGCTCGAGGGACCGTCTGACAAGAGCTCGCCCGAGAGTCATATGCCAGCTCGCCCACACATGCCATGAGCCATGATGAAGGCGAGCTGGGGGGTAATTGTTGATGGGCGAGCCACTCGAGGTGAATCAGAGAATCAGGAGGTCGCCTCTGCCATTCTAGAGCTCGCCCCGAGCTCACCCCATACCCTCGTGAAGACCTCGCCGAGGTTCATCATCGCACAACACTCGTAGGCCACGCAAGGCGTTAGAGCTCGCCCCAGAGCTCACCCGAACCACCTAAGCCCGCCTCTGAGCTCGCCCATGAGCTCGCCTGTTAGTCAATAGGACCCCGATGGCTCGCTCTTTTTCCCTCCGTCTGGTTTATCCACAGGGGTGGTTTACGGTGAGGTTTTTAATGAGGCCCATCTAGTCTAAGGCATAGTAGTAGGACGAGGCGTGATAGGGGAAGCAGTGTGAGAGATCAAGACGAGGGTAAGGAACCCTCGTCAACACCGGAAGCCACATAGGCTCGTAAAGTGCCGTCTCACACTCACACACCTATAAATAAGACCTCTCTTGTACTATTCAGGGAATTCTCTCACATTTCACACAATTAATACAATCCTCACTACAATATTTCTCTCTCTAAACTCTCTACTCTCCCTCTTCATATTATATCCAAAAACATAAAATCATAAGATTATTGTTTGGTAGAATTAATCTGTCGTAAAGCCACATAAACAAACATCGATTAGTAAATTCTATCAACACCCGTTTCTCAACAGCACAACAATTTCCTTATAATATGATTAGGGTCATAATTGCATGTTTTTTTAATCATTTCTATATGGTTTTGATATTCTTATGATCATATTTGACCCTAATATGGTATAAATTGTGCTATTAACCCTTTTTGGCTAGAAAGTTGTGATTATAGGTGAAAACGAGCAAAACGAGGAAGAGACGAGCAAGTTCGTAAAAGTTCAGAAAATGTGAGTTGATCCAATGAATACAAATGTGATACCATGTCGAAGAGTTCAAAGAGAGGGTCGCAATGAAAAAAGAATCGAGTTAATCGGAGCTCTAGAACTCAAGATATGAAGAAAATGAGAAGTCGAGGATCGATCGCACAAGTCGAAGCCGGGTTCGAGCGATCACAGGCCAGACTCGTGCGACCATGGGCCACGTTCGTGCACCGAACTTCTGGTTCGGGCGACGACGAGCCGCACGAACACTCACACGAGCTTGGTTCGTGCGGTCACCTGCTGGAGATCGTGCGATGGCTCGGTTGTTCCATTTTCGAAGGGCAGTTTCATCTTTTCGCGCGTTTAATGAGGGGCATATTGGACCAAGCATTGTGGGCACTATAAATACTCTTAAGATCAGATTCTCAAGGGAGCCAAGTCATAATCCAAGACACATTTCTTAGATTAGAGAGAGAGTGAGGTAGTTACTTGGAGGTTTCTTAATAGTTCTTCTCACAAATTCTTAGATAACTTTTGATCTACCGTAGTGATCGTCGATCCGTTTATTCCTGCATGCTCGTCTGGTTGTAGGCTACATTCTCACCGATCGAATTTCAATTTCATTTGTCGGATTTCAATTTAGCATTTTAGAGGTAAATTGTATCTTTCCAATTATCATTGTAATAGGTAAATTTCATTACATTTCTTTTTTAATGATGAATGTTCCTAGCATAATTGTTCTTAAGTTTACTCAATTAGCCATGAGCTAATTTCTTTATGTGTTAGTGTATGATGCCTATGGAGTAGTGAAGTGATATGTTGATCTTTTGAATGATTTGAATTGTTGTATGATCAATTCTCTAATTGGAAGGTTTGTATGAATGCTTGCATGTGTAGATGATAAGAGGGCCATTAGGGAGTTAGTCTCTTGCGAAAGTAGAGCTTATTTCCTAAATTCTCTTGTATTAAGGCCAACGCATATCAAGTGTTTGATGAAATTCCTAAGATAGTGAGAATTATTTTTAGTGAATTAGATGAACAATTAGAGACTTTAATATGTATTAGGGAAACCTTTTTGCATGTTAGAGAGGCTTGTCCATTGATTATACACAATCTCATTGAATGATAAAATGATACTTCACTCACGAAACATAGGATAGTACACTAGCACATTCCCCACATTTGCTCACTTTGCGAACACAAGGTGATAGGTAGTTTGCTCTTTTGACAAATTAGTAGACGATAGATACCCTTGCCTTTTATTGCTTTGTTAGCTAGCCAATCGAAACAACGAATTATCATTCAAATCCTCGTCTCCTTTGGGTTCGATATATTAAAACTTGGTCAAGCTTACCACGCTAATCACGAACACGTACACTTGCGTGAGGACTCATTTACACCGAACATAATATTACGTAAAATTTATTTATTTTTGAACTGCAACAACTTTTAAGTCATCTATATTAAAAATAAACATATTATATGCAAAAGTTTTTAATTTTTTTATAATTTTTTTAAAATTTGATTTTCCATATATTCTAAAAATTAATTTTTTTTTATATTTAGCAATATTATATCTTTGATCTATAATAAATAAATTAAGTTTTAAAAAAATATGTACGCATGCACAATATTGTGGCAAATAAATTAAGTAATTTAATAATATGTACACATGCACATCGTATACACAATATTGTGCTCTTGAATATTTTTTCTATAATTGTAATAACTGATGGTGTAAAAAACTTACGGTGTATACGACGCATACATAATGATTTTAATATGCACCCGCAAAAAAATTGAATATAAAAAGATAAATAAACAATTGAAATATCAGAATATTAAGAACATGCAAAAAAAAAACATTAAAAAGAGAAGACATAATTTCTAACTACTAGCAACTAACAATTACCGATAAAAAAAAGAGAGAAGACATAATGCTCGCGTAACAATTTCGTGGACAACATATTCTAGTTCACATAATAACACACATTTCAGTGTGTAGTGTAAGTTCATATACAGCGTGTAATTGGTTTATATACAATATGATGTTAGATCATATATAATGCGATT
This sequence comes from Prunella vulgaris, assembly GCA_026898435.1. Classification (NCBI taxonomy): domain Eukaryota; kingdom Viridiplantae; phylum Streptophyta; class Magnoliopsida; order Lamiales; family Lamiaceae; genus Prunella; species Prunella vulgaris. Next base: position 703,102 of record JAPKLY010000212.1, on the reverse strand, counting down.
TTAGTTCAATTAACATGACATGCTACATGTTGTGTTTATTCATATATAATGTGGTGTTGGTTCATATACACTGTGGTGTTAGTTAATACACAATATTTTGTGTTATTTATTTCTTTAGCAATCAAATCTCAAAATATTTAGAATAAATTGTTATTCACCATATAATTTATAATAAGATGTAATTTATTATAAATAATATATATTATGAATAAGAATATTATGAATATATTTATAAGATTTATATAAGAATATATATATTTGTAATGTATTAAAATATAAGGTCAAGATTAAAATACTTAAAATGATATTAATTTTTTATGTTAGAGTTAATAAAAATAAAATAAAATTTAAAATCAGACATTTTGATTAATTTCATTACTTTGTCTTTATATTATATATAGATAAAAAATTTAATATGTATGTCATAATAAAAGTCATATAAATTTATTAAGATTAAATCAACTTAATACTCCTTGAAGATATGATTTGTTAAATATGATTGGGTTTTATCCTAAATAAATCTTCCAACGATAATCAAAGATATGATTTTTTTCAAGGGGAAGATATGAATCTTAAATAGTCAAATTCTCAATTTGCTGAGTTATAAATTCTAGAGTCTTCTATTTTAGTATCCCACATCGAATAGAAATAACTGGGGACCGGGCCCACAGTTGGACGCCCAGATTTAGACTTACGAACCTTAACCATGATGAAAGCAAGGAATCACCGCTGTTAAAAATAAATCGAAAAGTAAATCAGAATTACCTTTTCTTTGGTAACAAGAAAGGAAGCGTCTCCTATATATACGCAAAACTATCTCATCCCCCTTTCAAATACAAATTATCTCGTTTGCACTCTTCAATTAATCGAAACAACTCTTCGCGGAACAAGTTTCTTTCAATTTATACCATGAGCAATCAAGCAGAGTCGTCAGATTCGTAAGTTTTTCTGCACATTATCGTATTAATCGGTAGTATTTCAATCGCAGTTGTTGATGCTTTGTGGGTTGTTTCGTTGCAGTAAGGGCACGAAGAAGGATTTTAGTACGGCAATTTTGGAGAGGAAAAAGGCGGCAAATCGACTGGTAGTTGATGAAGCTATCAACGATGATAACTCCGTGGTTTCTCTTCACCCAGATACTATGGAAAAACTCCAGATATTCCGTGGGGACACTATCCTGATCAAGGTTTATATCTAATTTTTATATTTTACATATGTTTTTCCGTTTGTTGGTCGATTTTTTTCTTAATTTTATGTGGTGGGTTTTGCTTTTGGTACAGAATTTCTTATAAGTCTGGGTTTAGCGTTTTGTTTCTGTTTTCTTCGTAGCTTTTGCAATTTCCTTCCGTTTTGGGGATATATTGATGAAGATGTTGAGAGAGTTGCTCTAAATTGAGGGGGTTTTGGTATTGCGCACTCCGATTACAGCTTTTAGCCTTCGGAAAAAATTCAAGTTCGAAGTAAATTTTACGTATTGGATTTATATAAATAATTATGGAGTGTCCTCTCTGTTAAATCTTATTAACGAGGAGCTTTCAATGTTAGGAACATAACTTGTTTTTTTTTTCTTTTTCTTTTCTAAGTTTGGTAATCCTGAATGTTTTAGTTCTTTTGTTATTGGATTGTGTGGAATTACTTGTCCTTGTGATGAATATTAGTTCTTTCTTTACTTATTTATTGACACTTGTCATGATATGAACATGTAGGGTAAGAAAAGAAAGGACACTGTTTGCATTGCCATTGCTGATGATACGTGTGATGAGCCAAAGATTCGTATGAACAAGGTTGTCCGAAACAACCTCAGGGTTAGACTGGGAGATGTGGTTTCTGTGCATCAATGTGCTGATGTGAAGTATGGGAAACGTGTCCACATTCTTCCTGTGGATGACACCATTGAAGGGGTTTCTGGAAACCTTTTCGACGCTTACCTGAAGCGTGAGTATTTATCTGTTATTGCATTTAAAATCTGTTTGTTATTATGTTATTATTTGTGGAAGGTTCAACATCATGTCATCAATGCTTGGCACTTTATGCACTGAATCTGATTCTGGTCAAGTTTAACTGATATGTTTCCCACTTAGTGATGCTCTGTGGTGTACTGTCTATATAATTTGGTGAAGTAGTTTGTCTAGTAAATGACTCCATTTTGTATGAACTTTGTTTGAACCTACTGGGTCTTCTAATTTTGGTTGTACCTCCAAAATTTTGTCTAATCCTTCACTTGATATTGTGAAAACATAAGATTGGCACAATCAATTTGCTCAGTTTCCGTTCTTGCTGTTTTTCCTGGACTGATAGTTCATTAGGATATCTTGGTTAGTTAAAGCATGGATGAATTAAAAGAACTCTTTCCTCCCACACCTTTTGGGTGCTAATTTTTTTTTTTATGTATCTACAGCTTATTTCTTGGATGCTTATCGGCCTGTGAGAAAAAGTGATTTGTTTCTTGTAAGAGGAGGAATGCGAAGTGTAGAATTCAAGGTTATTGAAACCGATCCGGGAGAGTACTGTGTTGTTGCCCCTGATACTGAGCTCTTCTGTGAGGGAGACCCCGTAAGAAGGGAGGATGAGGACAGGTTGGATGAGGTTGGTTATGATGATGTTGGTGGTGTTCGTAAACAGATGGCCCAGATTCGGGAATTGGTAGAGTTGCCCCTAAGGCATCCACAGCTTTTCAAGTCAATTGGTGTGAAGCCACCCAAAGGGATACTGCTTTATGGTCCACCAGGATCTGGAAAAACCTTAATTGCCCGAGCTGTGGCCAATGAAACTGGCGCTTTCTTCTTCTGCATTAATGGACCTGAAATAATGTCGAAAATGGCTGGAGAAAGTGAAAGCAATCTTAGGAAGGCCTTTGAGGAAGCTGAGAAGAATGCACCTTCAATTATATTTATCGATGAAATCGACTCCATTGCTCCCAAGAGAGAGAAAACCCATGGAGAAGTAGAGAGGAGAATTGTTTCTCAACTTTTGACATTGATGGATGGGCTCAAAGCTCGTGCCCATGTTATTGTAATGGGTGCTACAAACCGTCCCAACAGCATTGATCCTGCTCTAAGAAGGTTTGGGAGGTTCGATAGGGAAATAGACATTGGTGTTCCTGATGAAGTAGGCCGTCTTGAGGTTCTTCGTATCCATACTAAGAACATGAAACTTGCTGAAGATGTAAGCTCTTAAATAGCTTCATTTCATACAATTTCTTAATTTCTTGAATTGTGAATATACTAATCCAACCTGATAATGCAGGTTGATTTGGAAAAAATTTCCAAGAACACGCATGGGTATGTGGGTGCCGATTTAGCTGCTTTGTGCACTGAGGCTGCCCTTCAATGCATTAGGGAGAAGATGGACGTGATTGACTTGGAAGATGATTCCATTGATGCTGAGATACTTAACTCCATGTGTATTACGAACGAGCACTTCCAAACTGCTCTTGGAACTAGCAACCCCTCTGCTCTGCGTGAAACAGTATGGATTTCATTTGTTTGATCATCATAATTATTCTTAATTCTTTTGCTGGTCTTACATATGTGAATTATTGTTCCTCATAGGTTGTTGAGGTGCCTAATGTCAGCTGGGAAGACATTGGAGGCCTTGAGAATGTCAAGCGTGAGCTCCAAGAGGTAATTTTAATGCACAGCATTTTGATGACGATTCTGCAATTGAATGTTTTAGTCTTGGAATCTGTGGAGTGTGAACTGATATGTATTCTTTATTGTTTAGACGGTTCAATATCCAGTGGAGCATCCAGAGAAGTTCGAAAAATTTGGAATGTCGCCTTCAAAAGGAGTTCTGTTCTACGGACCTCCTGGATGTGGAAAAACTTTATTGGCAAAGGCCATTGCTAATGAGTGTCAGGCAAACTTTATAAGCGTAAAGGGGCCGGAGTTGCTTACTATGTGGTTTGGAGAGAGTGAGGCCAATGTCCGAGAGATTTTCGACAAGGCTCGCCAATCTGCTCCTTGTGTCCTGTTTTTCGATGAATTGGACTCTATTGCAACTCAAGTGAGTTTCATCTATTTGTCTATGAGTTATCACATTGTTGTAATTTGTAAAACAAATACTACTACATTTTAACTGAACAATTAATATTATCAAACTGCTACATTTTAATATAAGAACTAATATTTCTTAAAGATACACATTAAATGCAGTACAGTTATTTGTTATCATGCAATCGTTATTGAACATGCTTGAAGAGATGTAATTTTGGCTCTACTTTTTTGTAGAGAGGAGGTAGCTCAGGGGATGCCGGTGGTGCTGCTGACCGTGTGCTGAATCAACTTCTAACAGAAATGGATGGGATGAACGCAAAGAAAACTGTTTTCATTATTGGTGCAACAAACAGGCCCGATATAATAGACTCTGCGCTTCTCCGTCCTGGTCGTCTCGATCAATTGATATACATCCCTCTTCCTGATGAGGAGTCCCGCTACCAGATTTTCAAGTCGTGCTTGAGAAAATCACCTGTTTCCAAAGACATTGACCTAAAAGCCCTTGCGAACTACACTCAAGGCTTCAGTGGTGCTGACATTACGGAAATATGCCAACGTGCTGTCAAATACGCTATCCGAGAGAACATCGAGAAAGTAATACATCTTTCTTTAATGATTAAATCATAACCATTTTCAAGTGCATTATATTATCCAATCTAGGAGAAACTATATTCTAAGTGTCGAGTTAATTGTTCGTAGGATATCGAGAGGGAGAAACGAAGAACGGAGAATCCCGATTCCATGGAGGAAGATCTTGAAGACGAGGTTCCAGAGATTAGGGCCGCACATTTTGAGGAGTCGATGAAGTATGCTAGAAGAAGTGTGAGCGACGCTGATATCCGCAAGTACCAGGCGTTTGCACAGACATTGCAGCAATCGAGAGGATTCGGGTCGGAATTCAAGTTTGCTGAGAATGCTGCCACTGCTGCTTCTGATCCTTTTGCATCTTCAGCTGGTGCTGCAGCTGAAGACGATGATCTGTATAATTAGAGCTCGAATTGTATTTCAGTGGTTTATTATTCTGTTCCTAAGTTGATACTATTTCCTGCTGCATAATTCAACTATGTTCCCAAGCAGTTAAATTTTTAATTAAATATTGTTTTTGATAAAGCCACAATGACTTGGAATTGTTTGATGTGATTAATGTTAGGCTTTTTGAGCGTGTTATTTGATCATTAGAGGCATGATAATAAGTGTGTTAAAAAAATAATTTAGAATTATTTAATTTTGAAGTTATTTTTAAAAATAAATGATTTTAAAAATTATTTTAAAGTGATTGTTGTATTTATGGGTGGCAAAATGAGTTCGGTCTCGAAATGAACAGTGAATATTTGGCCAGGATGAGCTGCTAAAAATAATGCCCGTCATGTAAAATACGAACAGTTCGGTGTGTCAGTGTTTGACCAACTCTGCTCATTTGCCATCCCTATAGACACTAAATGAAGCTCATCTCTCCAATGGAGACATGAATGCCTTTTCAATGTTTTCATACAACATACCGACTCAGCAAGACCACCACATGCTTCAATTCCTATGATCATACCCAAGGAGACATTTTCACTATTGCATAGTATCATTTGTTCCTTCGTAATAATTTGTTTACACTTTTCAGTATTATATTATTTGTTTTTCAATCACATAATATTTTTAAAATAATTTTTTTTTTCTTGATATGATTACAATTTTTTTTTTTACTTTATATGAATACTGACTGTTTTTCTTAAAGTATGTGTAAAATAAGATTATTATTTTTCTTATGAAGGGGGTAATAACAACAATAATAATATATTATATATTCTTATAATTAATCTCATGGTGCATAATTTGTGGGTCAAATTAATAATAATAATAATAATAATAATATTTTTTAAAAAAATTGTATGAAATTATTTCATAATATGAAACCGACAGAAAGAATGGTGATAGAATTAAGATAAAATGTGATAGTGTTTTTTTAGAAATAAATGATAGTCACTCGTAATAAAATATACTCTGTCCCCCAAATTTATTCCACTTTCCACTTTCGCCCGTCCTCTAAATTTATTTTCATTCATCTTTTAAAAAATATTATTTTACTATCACACTCACAAACAATCATTTTATTCTCTGATGAACCCCACAATTATTCCTCTTTATCCCACTTTTCTTAAAATCTGTGCCCATACAAATGAGAATAAATTTGGGGGACGGCAGGAGTAACTTATTTTTTAAATAATTTGGTGATAGATTTATCATAACATGTGATATTTTTTTTAAATAATTATTTTTAATTATAAATTTATCACTTATCATTTAATATGTGATATATTTATATTGATGTCAGTTGTTGTGAGACTATCTCTATTCCTAAATCAAACAATACTTACCAATATACTATTATTTATTATTATAATTAATGCCATTGTGTATAATATGCTGGTCAAAAATTGAGTCGAATTTTATGGACATTTATTAAATTGTTAGTACGGGTCATGTCGAGGTTACAGTGAATTTTATGGACTCTTTTGCATAATAATATATATGTGTCATATCTATCATTGATCTATACTACAGTGACTAGTACTATTATTATAGATATATATGTCAATAACGTTAATTAAAAATGATTTACCTGCTAAAATTCATTAAACATTCGAGAAGCTGAACATGGGGAAATTAAGGCTTAAAAATACGTCGCTTATTAATAAAATTAATACTCTCCGATAACGCAATTCCGGGAGGAGTCGGTAGTTGGGCACTGGATCCCTTCGGACCTGGAGAACATGTGACGCTGGGTCGGAGTTTGGTGAACCAACTGGTCGACATATACTCGTTATTTTTAAGCACATAAATTAAGATAATTAAAAGTAAAAAGTTATATCGATGTGATAAAAAAAGTAAAAAAAAAATAGAATAGTATAAAAAATAATAAAAAATAAATAAATAATAGTTTTTTAAAAAAATAAAAAGGCAAATGAGAAATATAGAATGGAACAGACAAAAATGACAAAATTGGCAACATATAATGGGATGGGGTGAATGGTTACTTTTTAAAAATAAAATAAAATAGAGTATTACTTTTCATGTAGATAGACAAATAATTGAAAGTAAAAAAAGATTGTTCCAAATCCCCAATCAAACAAAGAAGAGTAGATTTTATATGAAAATATTTCATAATAAATTTATTATGAAACTATTTTAAAGTGTCAAATATTTAAAAAAGTATATCAAAATATTCAGTAGTATCAAAAGTTGAGGTAAATAAAATTTATACATAATATCATGTGACCCAAATTTTTTATAAATCTGATGAGATTATACACCTAATCAAATATTTGATATTTTAAAATTGGTTCATGATCAAATTATTTTTATACAAAATTTTACCAACAAAGAAATGTTAACTAATCAAAGGTCCACCTGATCACCCGGGGTTGTATTGTAAATATACTGTTACAAATAATACTTTCAAAGTAATAGAAATCAGACCTAACACGATTCCAACTAGAAAAACTTCAATTATTTCAATTGTTTAAAAAAAAGAAAAAAGTGAGATAATATTTATGCCTAATATCAATTCGAATTGACACGAATCTAAATAATAGAAAAAATGGACGATTAATGTGGTAACTAACTCTAGAATATACAGAAATTTAAAGAAAGATTTACTTTCTGAATTGTTTCAGAAATTTTAATTAAGTCATATTTTGCGCAAACCAATAAAGAGAGTTGGAGTTATAATTAAAACTACTAGTAGAAAACCGAAATAACTAGTTATAGTAAACATGAGGAGAGTAAATGAAATATGCAACTTTTACTCATTAATAAAAAATTATCATTTTTATTAAAATTTTATTATTTTTTAAAAGTAATAATATTATAAGTGACTGATCTCATGCCATGAGACGGTCTCACAAAAAACCTACTCATAAAGTATACTTCCTCCGTCCATGAAACTTTTTCCCATTTTATAATTGGCATAAGACTTAATAAAAAGAAGTATTATATTGAAATGATAAATAAAATAACGAAAAAATAAGAGTATTTTGGAGCTCAAACTTTTATTGTGAGTATGAGTTGTTTTCAAATAACAAAATGAAAAAAAGTTTTGAGAACAAACAAAAATAAAAAGAAAAAGTAAAAAAAATTTAATAAACAGAAGAAATATTATTTTACTTTACATTTATATATATATTTTTTTATTCGCATGTGTCATTTACAACTATAAAAATTATTGAAAAAAAAAAAATCATACATGTGAATGGAGATAAATAATTTGTTGGTATGATGAAAAAGGAGGTCGTGGGTGGTGGGGGTGGCCATAATAATAATAATAATAATAATAATAAGGTAAGAAAGAAGCACGTACCAATTAATCTCTAGCTTCGTCAAACGATGAGACACCAATTGTTTTCAGTGCTGTCAGAATTGCACGTGTTTTCCCACTCTCTTTACCCTTTTTACCTCAATCATGCATATACCACCTTATACGGATTAATACATTCTTCCGTAATTTTTTTAATTTGGTATGATAATTATGCACTGTTTCAATTTAATTTCATAATAATTCAAATCAAACTAAATTAATTCTAACTCGTCGTAAATAACATAAACAACGTCATTTTACTCGCGTACAGCGTGAATCAATTCCGCCGAAAAATATAACACGTGACCGACACGTGAGTAAAATGACGTCGTTTTATGTTATATATATCCGGTGATTTTGGAACTAAACTGAGACATTACATAATTATGGGACCAAATCGAAAAAGTAGAAAAATTATGGGACGATTTTGGTATTAATCCCTCGCCTTATATTTAATTAAGCATCTCCCTAAGATCATACTTTTGGAATGGTTAGTATATGAAATGTTTACGTTGTGTGGTTCTTTTTTATCTAACTCAAATTCACACAAATTTTTATTCATTAAAATATTTGAATCAGCTTCTCTAAATGTATAGATATATTGATGGGTTTTGCAGATAAAAGATTAATTATATGATTGGATAAAATAAAAAAATCTAATGTATAGATATATAGGTGAAAGGATATGCAGAAAAAAAAAATCTGATTGGATTAAAAAACATGATCTATAGCAAATTAATTTAAATAAGTAATTTCTCTGCCCATCAATTTTATTCTTACCGATTTTGGGATTGTCTACTAATTTTAGGCATTAATACCAAAATCGTCCCATAATTTTTTCACTTTCTCGATTTGATTTCGTAACTATGTAATATTTTAATTTAGTCTCATAATCGTAACTATGTAATATTTCAATTAATCTCATAACAATTCAAATCTTATCAAAATAGTCCCAAATCGTCGAAAAACATAAAACAACATCGTTTTACTCGACTACCGGTCCCGTGTTATATTTTTGGATTTGCTATTCCTCAATCTGTCACAATGACAATGGCCATATGTTCGTTGATGCACGTGCGAAAGAAAGTTGCTTGAGAAGGGAAAGCAAATGTGATGATAAGCAACAATAAAAAGTTGTTTGCTATATGAAGAATATTGTAACGTGACATTTAACATACCTTTAAAAATCACTTTTGCATGATTGAGTTGAATATCTTTTATTATGGGATACATATACATAAAAATATGTTAATTCAGTAACTAATTAAACTTTATTCCTTATTAAAATTAGAATAAATTTTTTTAAAAAAAATTCATGGGCCAACCAATCAAACCCGCCACCTACACAATCGCTCATATAGTCTCACCTTAATTTCTTTGGGCTATAAATTACGCAACATAGTTTTTTTATGTACCGGGATATTTTTCACCCCATAATTGAGTTGTTCAATCTCCGTTCACTTCATCACCGTATATTTTTTGTTCACCACCTATAATTTCTCAAAATTAACCCTTATCATTTATCAGCAAAATTATTTTGCAAATTCACCCCCTCAATCTAATTTGGAATTAATTAATTACACTTAAAAAATATAATTGTTCTATTAAATTTTAGTTAGGAATAATATTGGAAAAAATGGAGGTGAACAACTCAATTATGTGAAAAAATATTCGGATTTTTTTTATAAGTGGAACAGACTGACCCAATAAATCCTTCCCATTTTAACAGCTCTACTTAATGCTTAATTATCCAATTCTTTTAAAATATGAGGGGCCCCCCAAAAGTTAAGGGCAGGGGGCCGCACGAGTGCGGAAGCTATGACTAAAATAGCGACTGCATATTTGCATATTGGATGACTCCCACTGCCCCACCCCCTCTCTGGCCTACCAGCGGTCACCCCCCCCCCCCCCCCCCCAAATTTGGATCTTTTCATTATAAAATGATAACATCTCATGTTTTGTATATAAAGATTATGATGACATTTTTTAATCGTGCATATTAAGTAAAATCTTAAAATATATAGTGTAATACACGAGATTTGTTCTCATGTATATATATATATATATATGATTGATTGGCAATTAAAATAAAACATATGATGAGGAGGTTAAAATGTAAAAATATATTTGAAAAGGACGTCACATGATTCGATCCCAAAAGCCAAACAAGATAGAACTCATCATCATTCATATGTACGAAAAAGTCATTTATTTGTGAAATTATAATCTTTGAAAATTTCATTCACCACATGTGTTTCTCTGTTTCACTTTAAAGCATCTTGTCATATACTCCCATCCACTTAAGAAAATTTGAGGGACGCATATATTAAGAAAAAAAATAAAATAAAATGGAATGGATTTGGAGGTAATTTTTTAAAAATTTATGTATAAAGTAAAAAAATTTAGAATCGAGTGTAGTGTGAGGTCCAAAAAGTAAAAAAATTGTTACGAAACATTTTTTTTTAAGACTGCAAATTGCTATGGAACGTATAAAAAAGAATAATTCGGAGGGAGCATATATTACATAACATCTTTGACCTTTGGCCCCCTTGACGTCCATGTTGCCCTCAAAGAGACATCTCTAATTAATAATGGAGGCTATTTTGTGTGCTTTTTAATAAAAATGTTTTTACTCTAATAAGTGAAATCTCATGAATTGGTTTTTTGTTGTTAATTGGAATTCAAATTTAGATGAAGATAAAAAGGATTTTTCCAGAAATTGGGGGTGTTTGGTTTGGGTTTTGTCATATTGGACTCAGAGGTATCAATAATCCAAATTCATTTTCATTTTGAAATTTAAATAAAATTTTTTGAATTCACCCATCTATAAATTTTTTTTTTAAAAAAACCTCAACTTGAAGCCGTTTGCAGACTCTGTATCCAACATTCTCAATTTAATTTCATAATATTTCATCTAATATTCGATTATATGCAAATTAAATCAAACTATGAATAAAGATTCATCAAAAAGATCATAACACTAAATCAGTTTAATTTCATGCAATAATCTACAAATTAATTAAAGAAGCAAAAAAATAATTAAAAGCATACATATATATAATTACCTTCCAATGAATCTGCCTTTGAATTAATACAATGATCTTTTCTAAGCAGAAAAATACATAATTTGATCAGCTCAATCTTTAGGCTCATTCCTCTCGCGCCAGCACACCAACATCGCGATGCAACGACGAACAATATAGAATTTCGCCCGTTGCTTCTTCGCCAAACGGCTGCATTTCTCACCGAATGATGTTCCTGCCGCGGAATATTCCCCTCTCTCCTCGTTTTCGGCCATCAATATATTTTTTTAACGAATATTATGGAAATATATATTTCTATGGGTTACTGGAAATGGGAAATATAAGATTAGTACATATGGAGGATTGCAGTCAATGGGAGATATAATTGTGAGTAGTGCATTCAATTAATATAGTGAAAATTAAAGTTACCCCTCTCTCTCTCTCTCTCTCTCTAGAATTTTACTGAAATTTATTGTATGTGGTGGTGCCTGGAGTTGGGCTAATTGTTACTATGAATAGTTAGTGTCAGTTGGCAAGAAAGACAAATACTAGCTGCGGATACCAGTATATATGTAAGAAAAAGAACATTTTTATGGGATGGTAACTGGTAAAGTTGTTGGTCTGTTGATGGTAGTTTTTATAAATTTTGTGAACCAGTGAAAAGTATTATTTGTTTTATCAAAAGATATTAATTTGATATATGGTAAATATTAGTTAATGAAAATGATAATAATATTTGAAATTGCGCTTCCATTTTTTACTTTGAATTCACCGTATGGTTAATCATTTTTAAAATAATACTTTTTATTTGAAAATAAATTATTTATAGTACTTTAAAAATGATATAATATTACTAATTTTAGCCCCCAAAACATTACCTTTTGCTTGAAATCTTTTGTTTGCTTAGATAATGTGAAACGATTTTACAAGACATTCCTGTTGATGATAAATTATATTCCTGTTGATGATAAATTATTGAACTTGAAAATGTGTGGATTTCTGGTTAGATCTTTTATTTTAAATTTGTTCATCTTTTATTCAATTGTCAATAAATTAAACCTATATAATGATTATTATGTCATTTAATACATATATTATATTTTAATTACAATATATAGAGCAAAATATACCATAAGACTAGAATTAAGTGTCAGTAAGAAAACAGGCGCATATGGTTAAACTAAGCATGCTAAAAGTTAAATATATTAATTAGGTTCGGACCTTATTTTTTTATAATAATTTCTTGTAAGCATATATCACGTTTAAAAAGAATTTGATTAAATGGATTTTCGTTTCAAAATCGTTAAAACATGATACTCCCTCCGTCCCGGTTTTTTTTCCAAAAAATCTGGGCACACCGATTTAAAAAAAAGTAGAATAAGTGAATATGAAGTTAATTAATAAAATATAAAAAATCTACTTTATTAACTTTTGTGAGTGTAAATTATTTTTTTTTTAATGTGGGAAAAAATAGTTGGGTCGTCTCAAAATGAAAAAAAGGAGAAAAAAGAATTGGGACGCGGAGTATTTCATATATATAAAAAAAATAGTTCAAATATTAAAAGATATTATCGAGTTCCCCGCAAAATTCTTGTTAGATGGTACTTGTCTTAGGACGTAAAATTATCAAATTGAATTATCAACTAGAAGGAATCACTTATCATCAATACTTCTGCAATTATTATTTTGTTGACCAAACAGTAAAATTGTTCGACTCTATCTGTTAGCTTCATCCTCATAAATTAATTCACCATGAATTGTTGATAAAATTACCGGATATGAATCTTTTGCTGGGCAATGAAACCAGCAAATGGTGTTGGGTACTAAAACGGTGACGTATGGTTAAACTATTTCACATGACTTGGTCAAAACTAAAAAGAAGAAAATATTTTAATAATACATCACCGTTTTAGCACCCAACACCATTTGCTAATTTCACTGCCCAGCAGAGAATTCATTTCCTGATTTAACATCATTTGCTCTAAAGTTAACCGCCTCTTCTTGTAATTAATAAGAATGTGGTAAGTGTATGCTCAAATCAAAATCCGTGGTAAAATGGTTAGGGGTGGTTGAGTTGAGTTAAAGTAAGTTGAAGTGATACAAATAAGGATTTGGAAGTTAGTTAAATGATTGATAAACCTATTTCAATTTTCAAGTGTTAACTTTTGTGAATATAGCCCACTCAAATAAAGTCGATTTAAGGTGTGGTTTGTTGGAGTGTACAACTAGCATAACAAATTTTTGGTAGAACTAAGTGATTGCTCGTGAAACCATCCAAATAATTTTATACAAAATTATTTTTGTATAAATAATTATTTTTGCATTTTCAGGTCAATTTTGAGAGATTGAAGATTTCATTCACAATATACTCTCATTCTAAACAATTATGATTCATCTTCTTGTTCAAAGCTCAATAAAAGTATGGTGCTCCCACAAATCATTTAATTAAACCATTTAAATCTTGTATTCTTATTCTTTTTTAGTGTGATTATCACTTCTTCATTCATGAGTGTTGATTTCATTTAGTTAGTGTAATCTTGTGCCAAGAAAGCTAGACTAAATTGCACATTCCCGTCCCGGATATATTTCACATTCAGTTGTGCACGTGTTTGAGAAAAATTATATTATTAATTTTTTGTATTAATAAATGAAGATTATTTTGAATAAAATAGGTACCGCAAGAGTGTTTTATTTAATTTTTTGGGGTGTAAAATTTATTATGGGATATTCTGGAAAAAAAATGTGTGAAATTTAAGTTATGACGTAAGGAGTATATATATATATATATATAAAAGAATGTATCTTATTATGTATTTCTCATTCGAGCGAAAATATGAAGAATTTTGAAATAAATATCCTTTCATAAGTCACGTACGTGACACTATTTTTTTGGGAAAAAATTGATCAGAAACTAAGTATAATAGTTTATGAGTTAAAATATAATTAGTGTGTATATATTGGTGAAAAAATATATAATTTGATGAATTAAATACAAAATCATAAATAATTTAGTGTGTTTGCCTTTTCATTATTTGGGATCACCTATATTTTATGGGTTCACTAATCAAGATTATGTTTGTATATATTAATTATTAAATGAGTTTGAGAAATTTTTGTTGATCTATAATATAAAAAAATGAATGTAAATGACGAAATCAGACCAATATAAACTTGTTGGTTGGGCCATCAAAATATCATTCACCCTTGATCCAGGTTATTTAGATCTTAATAGTTGAGAATTAAAACTTATTAAATTGTTTTTTTAAATATAAACATGAAGTATATATTTTTTTTACTAGTACAAAATTAATCTTACTTTTTAATAAATAGTTGAGTTCACAATATTGATTATGAACATTATTTTTCAATAAAAATAAAAGAGTCAAAAAGTCGTGCTATGAAGAAGGAAATCGTATGATCGTTCCTAATCTACTCCTTTTTGTTATTTAATAGAAATTTATGTATTTTGAATGAATAAAATATAATTTAAAAAATATAATGATGTAATGAAAATGATTTTGCAAGATTTTTTTTATATTTAAAAAAAAAGTTTGATTTTTGAAAAATCGGAATGACCTCGAAAAAATAGCTTAGTCTTGTATGCACCAGTTACACCGTGCAACTCAAGATCATTTTTGAAAAGTTAAACAAAATACTATTAAAAAGTTACACATGTTATTACTGAAAAATGTATCTTTAATTGTTTAACTTTTCAGTAATAATTTGTGTAACTTTTCAATAATAAATTGTTTAACTTTTTATAAATGAACTTGAATTGCACGGTGTAACTGGTGCATAAGAGACTTACTCCGAAAAAAATTGTCTGAACTGTATATAATTTTCAAATTTTGACATATTCTAGAAATATATTATTGAAAGTATATATCTTCGCTCTTCAACTTTTTCTCAAAATGAAAATTTTGTAGAATGTAGTTTTCAAATACTGAGGTCTATATAACGTGGGCCCTTAGACTTAAAGCTCTTCTTAGGTCCACTTACTCATTTTTAATTGGGCCAATCTTTAATATTAGGCCCAGGATATTAACACACCCATTTTGAGAAATACACTACCCTTAGAAACGTGGCATTTTTGACAAAAATTTTCGAACATTTTTTATTTTTGTACTGTGTTTGAAAAAAAAATTCAAAAAAATTCAAAAAAAAATGCCGAACAAAGGATAGTGTATTTCCTAAAAAGATAGTGTATTCATTCGGGTAGTGTATTTTCCAAAAAAACTAGTGCAAATAACCTTAGCCTTAATATTATATGCACACGAGTACATTCTTTTGTTTGAATTTTCAATTTGTACAAGTATATATCAAGTTAGGCCCACGTTATATGCACCCACATATGTTAGAATAGTGAACACATTAAAATAATTTTTAGTTTTAATTAGCCTCAGTCTTGTATGCACTAGGTGCACCGTGCAATTTAAATTCATTTTTAAAAAGTTACACAAAATACTATTGAAAAGTTACACATGTTATTAGTGAAATGTGTATCTTTAATGGTGTAAATTTTCAGTAATAATTTGTATAACTTTTCAATAATAAATAATGTAATTTTTTTAAAAATACATTTAAATTACACGGTGCATTAAGTGCACAAGATACTTGCTCTTTTAATTATATATAAAAAGACACACATATCACTCTCATCCCAGTACAAAATATCGATGCACCCACTAGGGGTGTAAATGAGTTGAGTCGAGCCGAGTAGTGTTGAGCTCGAACTCGACTCGAAAGCAATATTCGAAACTCGACTCGAACTCGATGGAGCTTGATTTTTTTAACTCGAGCTCGACCCGCTTAAGAACTCAACAAACTCGAGCTTAGCTGGACTTGACTCAATAATTTTATTATTTTAATAAAATAAAATATTAAATATATTTTAGCTCTTTTTTGGTCTAAAATTCAAGCTCGGCTCGACTCTAGCTCGACAACTTTATTTATATATAAAAAATTAATAAAAAAATATTAAATATTGTACAAGCTCGATTAGGCTCGCAAGCCTCTCGAGCCGAGTATTTATAAGCTCGAACTCGAACTCGAACTCGAACTCGAGTAGCTCGAGCTCGAACTCGACTCGATTTGGTTTGAGTTGATTCCGATCTTTTTACGAGTCGAGCACGAGTAGATTGCGAGTCGGATTGACTCATTTGTACCCCTATACCCACCCCCAAAATTTCAAGAAAACTTTCGGTAATTTTATAGATCAATTGTCATCAAACCATTATGGTCGACGACAATGAGACCACCCATCGCCACTAGCACCCGAAAAAAAAAATTAACTAAATTTGAAAAATATGTTTTTTTCGATAGTTTTTTTTATGAAAAAATGTAAAAAAATTTAAATTATTTTTCAAAAAAAATATTGCTGGAAAAAAATCGAAGAAAATTTCGGTAACTTTTTTTTTGAAATTAGATAAAAACGTCACCATTTTTCGTAGAACCAGATTCTAAAATAAAAATATTAAAAAAAAAAGAAAAAGAAAAAAAAATACTCCATCCATCCCAGGGGTATTAGCACCCCTGAAATGGCACACGGTTTAAGAAAAATATATTTTTTTATATAAAATAGTGGTACATGAGTAAATGTGTGTAAAGTTTTGTGAGTGTGCATGTAAATCAATATTTCTCTTTTAGGTAGTGTGCAAATTGATTTGAGACAACCCAAAATAGAAAGTGTGCAAATTGGTTAGGAACGGAGATACCTTCTAACCGTCCATTGGAACGGTGGCGCTAAATGATTGAAACAGGTGTGAGAGGGTGGTTGGAAGGGAAAGGGGAGGACAAAATATAAAAATTTGAAATGAGAGGAAGTAGACGATGAAAGATTAATTAATGAAAAGAGAAGAAAAAAGAAATAATAATTTCATGACACAGTAAAAAAATATAAATTTCTTTATAAGTTATTACAATATATGATGTAGTCGATGATCGATTACATTTTTGAAAAAGTTTTATCGTATTTACAAGTTTAAAATTTGAAGACTTTATTTTAATTATTAAGTTTTATTTATTTTATTTTGTTATGTGGCATGAACTTTTATTTAGAACTTATGAGAGGGTTATATATATTCCTATGACTTATTGTTTTGAGACTATCTAGTTTTGATATTTTGAGATTATTAATATTTTGTGAGACCTGTTATACATTGTGTCAAGATTTTCTACAGGTTTTATTCGTGTTCTACGTTGTGCTACATCAAAATATAAAGTAATACGTAATATAAATTTAAATACCACCAATTCATAATTTATATCGTGTTGTATGTCACATCAACTAATTCAGTATTGGAAGGATGTGGTGATTTGAAGCATGTGGTTATGCCTATCTTAGTTGCTAAGCAATGCATTAGACACCAACTAATGAAACTAAATTAATCATGTAAAATCAAGTCATGTACTTAGTATATATAATTGCGTTGTCTGTTTTTTCTTAAAGTAATTTCGATACTCCTAGGCACGCACATGCATGTGTATATAATCAAACATCTTCACTTATTCCCAAGTACATATAATAAGAATACATATTTGACAAAAACTTGACAGCACATAAAACAAATTTTTTACCCGTAAAAATTTATGTGAGGCCGTTTCATAATATGAGACTACGTAAATTAACACCTACCCTTTATCAATGTTTTTGTGTATTTATATAATCCCGATTATAAAATATCAAATAGCAACTAGCTAGTTTGAGAATTTTTTTGTCCTATAACTTATTGAGTGTTTGTTTTTAGTCCAAAAATTTTGTTCCCGTAATTTTTTGATTTTGTCCAATTTTTACCAAAAAAATGAAAATAATATTTTTTTATTTCTATTTCAGTAATATAGAAAAAATAAATAAAAATTACAAAAAAAAAAAAAAAGATTCTTTGCCAGCCACATCAGGAAGAATACCAGAAAATCCCAAATTCAACCACTATATGCACTGTGCATGACAAAAAAAATATGATATTATTTATAATTTTTTGATAAAAATGGGATAAAATGAACAAACTATAGTGGAAGGAAAAAACCTTTTTATTTCTAGATAGTTTGGAAATAATTTTATGACGCATATGTATTTTATTATCTTATAACATGAAAAAAAGTAATTTAGGGCATGTGTGATTGAGTTTATAGTTGTAGATAGTCAACTAATTAGCTAGCGTTAAGTTTGTATACTTACAAGAAGTGTATATCAAGATTCATTTTATATATTTTTTATTATATATGTTGGAGAATCTTTTGAGTAGATATGCACACATCCTCGTACTACACTTTGACTAGCTTATAATAATTATTACTCCCTCCGTCCCAGAGGTGTTTTCACCTTTGGGATGACACAATTTTTTTTAAAAATAGAGTATTATGTAAAGTTATATTATTAAAATAATAAGATTAGTTGGATTGTAAGGATAAAGTTAAAGTAATAGTTTCTATTTATAGGGTGTGAAAACAATTGTGGGACGGATGAAAAAGGAAAATAATTATGGACGGAGGGAATAGTTTTTAATAAATACCAATGACAAAGTGACGTTTTTGCTTCTCTCTCTTTTTTTTTTTAAATTTATAAACGAATTAATAGATTAACGATAATACTTAGTAATGAATATTTAAAGAATAAAAAGTACAAATGAACTGTCAAGAATATACATGCATGAAAACTTATACAATTCCACAAATAAATTATCAATCAAAAAAATTTATATGAGATTGTCTCAGTATTATAATAAATTAAAAGATGATAATATTTTTAAAAAAATATAAACACTTTTAATAAAAATATTATCATTTTTATAAAATTAGATGATAGATTTATAGTATGACATTATATTTTTTTTAAAAAGTGATCGACACTTTTAACAAAAATATTTATCATTTTTTATTAAAATTTTATCACTTCTTAAAAGTAATAATTTTTTCACTAATAAGTGATACTCCATCTGTCCCACAGGAATTTGCACATTTTCCTTATTCGGACCTCACACACAAATTTGCACACTACTAAAAAAGGAAATATTGATATACGTGCACACTCACAAACCGATACACATATTTAATCATATGCCACTACTTTATATATACAACACATTTTCCTTAAAAAATATGCCGTCCAGTAGGGTACAAATTCCTACGGGACAGAGGGAGTACATTTTATACGATCTCACACAATACTTACTCACCAATACATTATAAAAAGTGTGGAATAAAATTTTTCTACTCAATATAATATCTTATCTGGTGTTTTATTGTCTCATTAAATATTTATGTATATATAACGAACTAGTTTACTTATGAAACTTATTTGTATTTTTTGTGTATATTTTATATTAGTATTGGTCATTTGATGTATTTCATCAAATGTATTAATTGAAAAAACTAAAATATATTTTAAGTTGCATAGCAAAATTGGTTTAAGAAGATTACTATTTATTACTCACCCCGTCCATAAAAATTGATCTAGCTTTGAAATTCACGATTATTAAGAAAAGTAGGTTGATGTGTAAAAGTGAGTGTATTAGTATAAAATAAATATTTAATTATTAAAAAAATATTTGATGTGATGTGATGTATAAAAGTGAGTATATGTGTATAAAAAATAAAAATAATGATTGTAAGTTATCCATTTTAGATAAGTGGATTATTTATTGTGGACGACCGTTTAAGGAACGTGGACCATTTATCGTGGACAGAGGGATTAATATAATAGAATATTCTTTATATATAAAAATAATTCATGACATGAATCACTTTTTAATTTAATGAATTCTTATTTAACTTTTATATTCTTGATGAAATATTTGATGTTTTAAATAATTTTTTTTGAAAAATTAATATTTTAAACTTAAATAATACTCCTTTGTCACCACTTTTCCATCATAAGTTTCTCAATTTTCTTTTCCGAATGATCAACAATAAATTTTTTGTTCCATAAAAATAAAAAATATATTTCATTTATTAATAACAAATACCTTTTTAAACAAATACCCTTTTGCACAACTTTTTATTATTTAATACAAAAACAACATGTTGTCCATCATATATACAAATTAATAAAAAAATATACTTTCTTAAATTAAACTTCAAATTTAAAAGGGAGAAGTTATAGTGATTATAATCATGTGTTTTTTTATATTAAATGTGAATAACATGGATAATTAGAAAATTAATTGTTATTGATGTTTATTAACAAATATAATAAATTTGGGCCTCATTTGGTTTGTTGGATAATCTAAGATAAATTAAATTATCTTATTTAATTTGATGTTTGGTTTAATGGACAAAAGTCCAAGATTAATAAAAAGTCAAAACTAAAATTCAATTATCTTATGAATGAAAAATAATATTATCTTAGGGAAGATGTATGATAATAATCCATTATTTTTATCTTTACTAAAATACTCCCCTTATTATTGAGAAAGAGAACCATAATTCACTTTATTTTTGTTTATGATATAGAGGGCAAAATTGTCAATTGCATATGTTTTTATTATTAATCTTACCATCCAAACATTCAAAATGAAATTATATTAGGGTTCATTTGGTTCAATGGATAAGATAAATAACTCAAGATATTACACTACTAATTATCTTAATCCATCAATCCAAATATACTACTCTCTCCGTCCCAGGGGTATTTGCACTGGCACACGGTTTAAGGAAAATATATTTTTTAAATAAAGTAGTGGTGTATGGGTAAATGTGTGGAAAGTTTTGTGAGTGTGCACACAAATCGATGTTTCCCTTTTAAGTAGTGTGCAAACTGGTTTGGGACAACCCAAAATGGAAAATGTGCAAATTGGTCTGGGACGAAGAGAGTATTTAACTTTTAGATAATAATCTCTAGATTATAATCTTGTCTAATCTATTTTGAGTTATTTATCTTATCCATTGAACCAAATGAACTCTTATTAATCTTGATGTTTTATATTCCTACTAGGATTTCTAATATATATATTGATCAAATACTTGACTCATTAAAATTTTCAAAACAGTTTTACAGACAAGTTTATATATATAAACATTAACTAAGCTATTAATAATGAAGTGATTATATATATTTTTTTTTGACAAAAATGAAGTGATTATATTAAATACAAAGAAAAATTGAGAGTGAATTAAAAAATATTACGCCTGGTGATAAGTATATTCGGATTTGTATTAAAAAAATAAATAATTTGTTGGATTTTCGGATCCAGGGTTGATGCCCACTGACTGACCCATGCCAGTACAAAACCTAGTATAAAACCTAGTACATCACAAACCATCGCAGGCATCTCCACACTCTCTCTCTCTCTCTCTCTCTTCTGCAAATATGCCCCTTGTTTTCATTGCATCAGTTAATTTATATATAAAAACTCATACCTTTTTCTGATTGTCTTCACCATACATATATATATGTTAATTATCCATGGATCGATTCTTGTTTCATCAAATATATCGAAACAAATCTTATTTCTCAGTCAGATCTCGCACTTGAAGAAAGAGGAGAGAGAGAGATGTGTGTTGATTGAAATTAGGGTACGTTTTTTTTTTTTTTTTTTTATCGGAAAAAAAAAAGAGAATGAAATTAAAGTGGATTTTTGAAAAAGCAGCGTCATAAGGATTCACATATATATATGGCCGGGAGTCACATATATATCACTCAATTAAATGAGAATCCTGATGATGCTGCTCTCTCAATCACCCACTCCTTATTTATATATTTCCACATCAATTCTCTCTCTCTCTCTCTCTAGATCTCTCTCATTCGGAAAGTCCAAATCTTTGTTGTCATGAGGTAATTTAATTTCCACTTTTTCTTTTGTTTATTTTATGTATGTTGCAACTCAATGATACTGTTAATTAATTATTCCGTTTTCAATTATTTGTTTTTGCGAATATAATTGGTTTCTTGTGTTTTAATTCCATTTTATTTTTTTGCCTCTGATTCTTGAGATTGCAAGGTAAAATTTAAGCATATATACGTTTGATTTGGGATTTTGGTGTGCAGTTATGTGATTTTGAAATGAATGGTAGAAAACTGGTGATGTATTTATATATGTGATTACTTGGAATTTTGTGGAAATTAGTACTTTTAGATATGAATTGAATTTGAGATTTGAAAATCGAAAATTTTGTATTTGATCTCATGGCATAGAGATGGAATTACTGCACCACCCTCATGTATAGAGAGCAAGACATAAAAAAAAGAATTAAAATAGTTGGAATCATTTATTTTTCTGTGTATAATTAGAGTCTTTAAACCATTTCATATGGGATCATTTTAAACCTAAAAAATGTGTTAGATTCGATTTTTGTTGGTGACATTTTTGTCTGTACGTA
This sequence comes from Prunella vulgaris, assembly GCA_026898435.1. NCBI lineage: Eukaryota > Viridiplantae > Streptophyta > Magnoliopsida > Lamiales > Lamiaceae > Prunella > Prunella vulgaris. The sequence continues at coordinate 680,423 of JAPKLY010000212.1, read as the reverse complement.
TCATTTAATCTGAAATTAATAATCAGTTGCAACCAACACACCACTCTCTGTTTTATGGCCAATGCATCACCTTGTTTTAATGGGTCTCTGACTTCAATTATTACATAATTGTTTTAATTTGTTATTATATATACTAATTTTTCCTTTAATTTTTAAATTTGTAAAAGAATAAATAAATAAATGCATGCATAAATTTTATTCCCCAGTAAAATCAATGCTCTATTCACCTGCACATTTACAAAACAATACACGTTTGTGCGTTCAATTCATTTTCAATTTTCTTTTTCATTAAAACAATTTGAAAAATTGGCAAAAAGTAAATGGGATTGGGATCATAATAAATCAAATTGCCAATATGTAGTAAATTAATTACTACGTACATTACATTAATTAATAATATGGACATGATAAAATTGCATCAGTTTGCAATAAGGTTTTTCAACACTCATTAATTTACAGCAAATTAAAGCGTTTACATGCATAATTTCTACCTCGACGAACAACTTTCCAATATCAAACGCGGGCGACTCCTTTTCGGCAAAAGTTGAACTTAATTTCGCTGGACGTTTGTTTCAAATTCTTCAATGCGAATGAGAATAAAATTTTATTTTCCTCGTTTATCCAATTAAGAATTTGTATTTATAGTGGTTACATCATTAATATTGTGTTGTGGATGATTCTAAGATGAGATGGTGATAATCAAATGAGGGTGATAATTATCATATTTATGAGGAAAAACAATACTATGTACCTCATTTTCCGCATTAGATACAATAATAACTATGTGTATATATATTCTCATTTCCATTACCATTGAAGAATTTTCATGCCAAGCACCCCCTTATTTTTTCCATTGAAGCATATATACGTACGTCCATAAAATTTATGTGCTCGCCTCTCTTTGCCCAATAATATATGAGTGAATTTTATATGAAAATGATTCGTAATAGAGTAAGTTTCTTGTGCACTACGTGCACCGTGCAACTCAAATGCATTTTCAAAAAGTTACACCATTTATTACTGAAAAGTTATACGTATTATTACTGAAAAGTTACATCATTAAAAATAAAATTTTCAATAATAATATTTGTCTTTTCAGTATTATTTTGTGTAACTTTTTAAAAATGCACTTGAGTTGCACGGTGCACGTGATACATACAAGACTAAGGCTTTGTAATAAGTTTATCAAGAAATTGTTTTTAAATATCAAATATTTGGTCAAGTATATCAAAATATTCATTAGGAGTATCAAAAGTTGGAGTGCAATAATATCTATACAATTATAACAAAATATCAATGGAGTGTTTTGATGAAGAAAAAATGATGAATGTTGTTAGAGTGTCTTTGAGTTAGACTGTTACAGAGAGCAAGAGGATGACTCTATTTATACAAGAAAAATAAGGTTTGATCTAGCTGACATTTCTGCCGCCTATGTATAAAGAAATGTGTGCGAGTATAAAGGCCTGAAAGGGTATGGGCATTTTCTATCGTGCGGTGGGCTTGCAAAAAAATTTGTCTTTATATCATGAATTGGGTTCGAAATTGGCCAAATACTTTGTTAGATGCACCGTAAAACATATTTGTTATGAGTAGAGATAAGACCTTATTTATTATACTATCTATAGTGAGTTGTTTATACAATAAAATTTATCTATAAAAGTAGGTATAAATACTTATCATAAAGTCACACAAATCTCAAGTTACTCAATGATATAACTTCTTTTATTACATTATTTAGACAAATAACTCAAATAATGCAATTAAAGAAAACCATATGATATAATTATTACTCCCTCCGTCCCAAAACTACTTTCACACTTTCCTTATTTGGAAGTCCCAACTCTTATTTCACACACAAAAAAAGAAAACTTTTTACACTCACAAAAATCAATAAATACACTTTTTCTTATTTTATAATTTAACTTTACACTCACATACTTACTTTTCCTTAGTGTAGTGAAATAAATTATAATATAAATTAATTTTTTTGATTTGTTAGATCCATCTACCAATTGATTTATTTAACCTATTTTACAACTAAATTTTATTTATTTACCAGTAAAGAGGTGTCAACTTTAATTCTTTCTTTCTACCCCCTTTCCACCATTATTTTATTTGTTTTACAATGAAGATGTGTAGCTTTACCCTTTTCAACCACCTTTTTCGCCAATTTTTTTCTGATAAATATGCGTCAACTTTAGCTTTGTTCCAATAAAGACGTGTCAGTTTACTTCTTGTCATCCTTGTGCTATTATATTTACTAGCTAGTGATTTTCCCGTGCGATACACGAACAAAATGTTATAAATTTTTAATACAAAATACTGTAGTTATACAAATTATAATGTAAATTCAAAATTTTAATTTGTTTGGTCCGTCTACAAATTGATTTAATTAACTCATGTTACTACTAATTTTGTATTTGTTTTCCAATGAAAATGTGTCAGCTTTAATTCTTTCTTTCTATCTCTTTCCACAATAATTTTATTTTTTTACAATGAAAATGTGTAGCTTAAGCTTTGTCAACCACTTTTTCACCAATTTTTATTTATTTATTTTCTAATAAATATGCATCAACATTAACTTTTTTTTCTATAAAGATGTGTTAGTTTACTTCTTCTCATCCTTATGCTCTTACATTTATTAGTGATTCTCCCGTGCGATACACGAATTGAATATTAAAAATTTCACTAACAATTATAATTTTTCCATTGACGCATTTATACGTCCATTAAACTTATGTGCTCGCCTCTCTTTGCACAATAATATATGAGTGAGTTTTATATGAAAATAATTCATAATAGAGTAAGTTTCTTGTGCACCGGGTGTACCGTGCAACTTGAATGCATTTTCAAAAAGTTACACCATATATTACTGAAAATTTCTATCATTAAAAATAAAATTTTCAGTAATAATATTTGCGACTTTTCAGTATTATTTTGTGCAACTTTTTTAAAATGCACTTGAGTTGCACGGTGCACCTGGTACATATAAGACTAAGGCTTCATAATAAGTTTATCATGAAATTATTTTTAAATATCAAATATTTGGTCAAGTATATCAAAATATTCACCAGGAGTATCAAAAGTTGGAGTCAATAATATCTATACAATTATAACATAATATCAATGGAGTATTTTGATGAAGAAAAAATGATGAATGTTGTTAGAGTGTCTTTGTGTTAGACTGTTACAGAGAGCAAGAGGATGACTCTATTTATACAAGAAAAATAAGGTTTGATCCAGCTGGCATTTCTGCCGCCTATGTATAAAGAAATGTGTGCGAGTATGTGCATTTTCTATCGTGCAGTGGGCTTGCAAAACAATTTGTCTTTATATCATGAATCGGGTTCGAAACTGGCCAAATACTTTGTTAGATGCACTGTAAGACATATTTGTTATGAGTAGGGATAAGACCTTATTTATTATACTATCTATAATGAGTTGTTTATACAATAAAATTTATCTATAAAAATAGGTATAAATACTTTTATCATAAAGTCACACAAATCTCAAGTTACTCAATGATATAACTTCTTTTATTACATTATTTAGACAGATAACTCAAATAATGCAATTAAAGAAAACCATATGACATAATTATTACTCCCTCCGTCCCAAAACTACTTTCACACTTTCCTTATTTGGACGTCCCAACTCTTATTTCACACACCAAAAAAGAAAACTTTTTACACTCACAAAAGTCAATAAAATACACTTTTTCTTATTTTATAATTTAACTTTACACTCACATACTTACGAGATAAAAAGTTTTTTGGTCCCATAACTTTTTGAGTGTCCGATTTTGATCCCAAAAAATTTAACTTTTCAATTTTGGTCCCATAACTTTTGGTGTTTGCCCAATTTTGGTCCCATTTTTACCGAAAAATGTAAATAATGTTATTTTTTGTCATGCACAACGCATGTTGTGGTTGAATTTGAAATTTTCTGGCACTATTGTTGACATGGGTGCCAAATAATTAATTTTTTATTTATTTTGTATATTTTACTTATTTTATCAATATTATTGAAACACTTATAAAAATATTAAAATATCAGCAAGGATGATGGAAAGTTCCAAATTCAACTACCATGTGCACCCTACATGGCAAAAAATAATATTATTTTCACTTTTTCGGTAAAAATGGGACTAAAATTGGACAAACTCTAAGAGTTACGGGACCAAAATCGAAAAGTTAAAATTTTTGGGACCAAAATTGGACAAACTCTAAGAGTTACGGGACTAAAATTGAAAAGTTAAAATTTTTGGGACCAAAATCGGACACTCAATAAGTTATGAGACCAAAACACTTTTTATCTCACATACTTACTTTTCCTTAGTGTAGTGAAATAAATTATAATATAAATTAATTTTTTTGATTTGTTAGGTCCATCTACCAATTGATTTATTTAACCTATGCTACAACTAAATTTTATTTATTTACCAATAAAGAGGTGTCAACTTTAATTCTTTCTTTCTACCCCTTTCCACCATTATTTTACTTGTTTTACAATGAAGATGTGTAGCTTTAACTATTTCAACTACCTTTTTCGCCAATTTTTTTTTTGATAAATATGCGTCAACTTTAGCTTTGTTCCAATAAATACGTGTCAGTTTACTTCTTGTCATCCTTGTGCTATTACATTTACTAGCTAGTGATTTTCCCGTGCGATGCAAGAACAAACTATTATAAAATTTTAATGCAAGATACTGTAGTTATACAAATTATAATGTAAATTCAAAATTTTAATTTGTTTGGTCCGTCTACAAATTGATTTAATTAACTCATGTTGCTACTAATTTTGTAATTGTTTTCCAATGAAAATGTGTCAGCTTTAATTCTTTCTTTCTATCTTTTTCCACAATAATTTTATTTTTTTACAATGAAAATGTGTAGCTTAAGCTTTGTCAACCACTTTACACCAATTTTTATTCATTTATTTTCTAATAAAGATGCATCAATATTAGCGTTTTTTCTATAAAGATGTGCCAGTTTACTTCTTCTCATCCTTATGCTCTTACATTTACTAGTGATTCTCTCGTGCGATATACGAACTGAATATTAAAAATTTCACTGACGATTTTAATTTTTCCATTGACGCATTTATATGTCCATTAAATTTATGTGCTCGCCTCTCTTTGCCCAATAATATATGAAAATGATTCGTTATAGAGTAAGTCTCTTGTACACCAGGTGTGTCGTGCAATTAAATGTATTTTTACAAAGTTACATCATTTATTACTGAAAAATTACATGTATTATTACAGAAAATTAAGTTACACCATTAAAAATAAAATTTTCAGTAATAACATGTGTTACTTTTCAATAGTATTTTGTGTAACTTTTTAAGAATGCACTTGAGTCGCACATAGCTTCGTAATAAGTTTATCATTAAATTGTTTAAAATATCAAATATTTAATCAAGTATATCAATATATTCATCAGAAGTATCAAAAGTTTGAGTCAATAAAATCTATACAATTATAACATAATATCAATGACCCAATTTTTTTATACTTCTGATGAGATTTTTATTACTCCTAATCAAATATTTGATATTTTAAAACTAGTTCATGATAAGGAGTATAAAAAATTAGTAGTAACATAAGTTAATTAAATCAATTGGTAGATGGACAGACAAATAATTTTTTTTAATTTATATTATAATTTATTTCACTACACTATCTTGCATTTAAAATTTATAATATTCAGTTCGTGCATCGCACGATAGTATCACTATTAAATGTAAGAGCATAAGGATGAGAAGAAGTAAACTGACACTCTTTATAGGAAAAAAAGCTAAAATTGACGCATATTTAATAAAACAAAATTGGAGAAAAAAGTGGTTGAAAAAGCTAAAGCTACATCTTCATTGAAAAATACATAAAATGATTGTGGAAATGGGTTAGAAAGAAAGTATTAAAGCTGACACATCTTCATTGGAAAACAAATGAAAAATATCAGTCATTGGAAAACAAATGAAAAATAGTTGTAACATAAGTTAAATAAATCATTTAGGGCTCATTTGGTTAGTAAGATAAAACTATCTATCCGTCGAAAATATGCATGTTTTCGACGGATAGATAATTTTATCTTACGAACCAAATGAGCCTTAGTAGATGGACCAAACAAGTTAAAATTTTTAAATTTAGAATAGAATTTATTTCACTACACTATCTTGCATTTAAAATTTATAATATTCAGTCCGTTCATTGCCCGGGAGAATCTCTAGTAAATATATGAGCATAAGCATGAGAAGAAGTAAACTGACACATCTTTATTGCAAAAAAACTAAAATTGAAGCATATTTATTAGAAAATAAAAAAATCAGTGAAAAAGTGGTTGAAAAAGCTAAATTAAGCTACACATCTTTATTGAAAAACAAATAAAATCTTCATTGGAAAAAAAAAATAGTAGTAACATACATTAATTAAATCAATTGGTACATGGACCAAATAAATTTAAAATTTAAATTTATATTATAATTTATTAATTTCACTACACTATCTTGCATTCAAAATATATAATTCAGTTCTTGCATCACACAAAAAAATTAATAGTAAATATAAGAGTATACATATGAGAAAAAGTAAACTGACACCTCTTTATAGGAAAAAAGAAGAAGCTAAAGTTGACGCATTTTTATTAGAAAAATAAAATAAAATAAAGGGCTTGAAAAAACTAAAACTGCACATTATCACTAGAAAACAAATAAAATGATGGTGGAAAGAGGTAGAAAGAAAGAATTAAAACTGACACATTTTCATTGCAAAACAAATAAAAATTAGTAGTAACATAAGTTAATCAAAACAATTGGTAGACTGACCAAACAAATTAAAATTTTAAATCTATATTATAATTTATTTTACAACATTATCTTACTGTTGATAGGCGAACTTGATCCAAGAGGTTAACATAGGGAAGCTCGGCGAGGTAGGTGAGAACCTCGCCCAAGCTCCCTATGGGTCAAAACCAATGGCTAATTGCACCAGGAAAGAGAGTCATAGGCGAGCTTCCTCATTAGGAAAGAAGCTCGCCCTTATCTGAGGAGACCAGGCAAGGGTCCACTGCTGCTTTGTTCCTAAAAAACAACCCAAGGCACAGAAGCTCGCCCGGAAGCCCGCCGAGGTTAGAGGTGATAGGCAAAGTGTATAGAGGGTAAATAGATATGTAGTAGGACAAAGCTTTGTAAAGGGAGCATTGTGAGGGACCAAGACGAGGGTCAAGAACCCTCGTCAACACCAAAAGCCTAATAGGCTCATAAGGTGCCACCTCACACTTGCACACCTATAAATAGGTCTCCTTTGTACCATTCACAGCAACTTATCACAATACAACAAATACTTTCTCTCTCTAAACTCCCTACTTTCTCTCTCTATATTATCCATCCAAGAACAAATTCTTGGATTATTGTTTGATAGGATTAATACATTATAATAGCTACATAAACATATCGATTAGTAAATTCTATCAACAATTTGGAGCTAGAGGAAGAGTGCCCTTAACCCAAAAAATTTGAGAGCAAATAGTGAGAGTTGTTTAGAGGTTTGAAGATTTGAAGGTGTTCTTGACCAAGGTTCAAGAACACTTGAAGATATACACACTATTTTCACTCTTTGAACAAAAACCCAGATTTTTGGGCAAAAAGCTAGATTTTCGGGTCCATAAATTCTGCCCAAAAAGGTTTTCAAACGCACGTGTGTACACGGATAAATCAAATTTTGGATAATTCGTTACACGTAAAGCTAGACGAAAATCCGAGCAAAATCACCCTGGCTGGAAGTCAAGAAGCTCGGCGACCTTCTTGGATAACTTCGGCGACCTTTCCCCAACAAAACCTCAAAATGCCTAAGGAACAAACCTCGGCGACGACCAGGAGGTGGAAGGGAGGTAACTAGGACCAGGCCGAGGGGGAGACCTCGCACCGAGCTCCCCAGAAGAGCAATGCTCCACGACCTCCCCCGCGAGTTTCAATAACTCAGGAGGAGCTGAACCCCGCCCTGAGGGACCTCGCCAACAACCCCGACGAGCTCCAACGCACAATTGCAACCCTGCAAAGGTTGCAGCAACGGCAGCTCGACGAGCTTACCCTGGTACCTTGGCGAGCTCCAGTCAACGAGGCCAGGGAACAAACAAGGCCGACCCAGGGCACCCGAACAGGGCCAATATAGCGACCTTCTCACTGAGTAGGAGGCGAGCTCGGCTCAAGTTCGCCAGCACCGTGAACGCGCTGGGAAGGCCAAGGTGGTGGAGGAGCCTACTCCGCATACTGGGCGAGCTTCGGCCTATACTGAAGCATCTGCCACCCACCAATCACTAAGGAGGGAAGTCCTCCAGGGCAGGTTGGGGTCGAAGTGCGGAGAAAATGAACAAACGGCGGCCCCAGCCACGTCTCAGAGGGGAGAGTCGGACCTACAGCCTCGTAGGTCTGCCCATGATCGATTGAGGAAGCCCGCGGTTGATAGATTGGGCCCCAACGGTGGGCGCCAATTCTGACCCGTCACGGAGGGGTCACCCCAGAGTGAGGCACCTCGAGGGCATTCATCCATGAGGCGCACGACCTTCGAGCAACCTCCGCCGGAGGTGGCCCACAACGATGAGCTGGCCTTGCTGAAAAAGGCGGTCGAGATGCTACAAGCGCAAGTAGCAGCCAAATCCGGTGGTCCTGATGCCACCACTCTCCCCGCATCTCCATTGGCACCTGCCATCCTCAGAGCACCGGTCCAGAAGAAGGTCCAATTCCCAGTGATGTCTGCGTACGAGGGCGAATTTGACCCGAAGGTCCACCTGGCCAAGTATGCAGACTTTATGATCTCGGTGGGTGCCACCGACGCCACTCAGTGCCAGAACTTCCCGCTAACCCTCGGGGATCGAGCTCATCGCTGGTTCTCATCACTCTCCCCGGGGTCAATCCATTCATTCGGCCAACTCACGCGGGAGTTCTTGGCCCACTTTTCTGGGTTTGGGTCCTACCTCACCTAGAAGCACCGACTCGCCAACATCCACCAAGGCGATGGTGAGATCGACCAGCAGTACCTGGAGAGGTTCGATAAGATCCTGCTGGAAGGCGAACCGGTGAGCGAGGATACCAAAATCATCGCGGTGATGGCTGCCCTCAAGAAAGGCACCGAGCTCTAGAAGGAGATGCACCTCGCATGCCCGGACACCTACACCGAGTTCCGACATAAAGCCGGGGTGTTCGTAGCCATGCAGGAGACCCTCCTGAAAGAGATCGGTGCCTTAGAGGAGAAGAAGCCCTATGGGAGGAAATCTGGGGGCACGTACAAGGCTCCCCGGAACTTGAAAGCTTTCGGCGACAGAGACGAGTTCAAGGAGAAACTCAACCAGGTGCTCACCGTCTCCGTCGACCATGGTTTTATGGCGGTCAAGGGTAAGGCCATGTTGGACGAGCCAAGAAGAATCCGCCAGGACCGCGTGAAGCTCAACCCCAACAAATACTGTGCCTACCACCAGTCGATTGGCCATTTCACCAGTGAATGCCGAGACCTCCTCAAATAGTTATGGAAATTTTATGAGAATGGGAAGCTGCCGAGTTTGTCAAGAAGGCACCGACGAAGAGAACTAGGGTTGAGAGACGAGAGGTCTCCGATGATGAGGAGGAGGAGGAGGAGGACGCAGACCAACGTGGCCCTCAACATAGGAGAAGGGCACCTCCCCAACCTCAACAATACCTGGAGCCCACTAGAGAACTCCTGGTTCTCGAAGAAGAAATTGGAGCTGCCGGGGGTCTTCAGGATGAGAGATCCTTCATCTCCAAAAGACAAAGGAAGACCGAAGTCTGGGCCGTAAACTAGGTTCAGGAAGACAGCTCCAGCTCCAAGCCCGTCGCATAACCTACTGATGAGCTGATATTCTCTTCGGCGGACTTGGAAGGAGTACTGACACCCCACAACGACTCGTTGGTGATAAGCGCCAACATCATGAACGTCCGAGTCCATATGCTACTTGTGGACACCAGCGCCTTCACCAACATCTTCTTCAAATCCACCTTAGATGCCTTAGGTGATTTTGAGTCGTATATAGAAACCTAGCAATGCTAGGATAGTGGAGTTCGGAGAAGCTGTAACCGTCCCCCTAGATACTATTAGGTTGAACATCCAACTTGTATCGGCCGAGGACCCAGAGCGGAGACTGAATAGGCTAATAGATTTCCTTGTTGTCGACCAGCAGTCCTCTTACAACGGGTTCCTTGGCCGCCCCTTTCTCAATGAATTCAAAGCGGCATGTTCGACCTACTACTACTGTATAAAATTCCCAACCCCGAAAGGTGCCGGAACCATTAAAGGTGACCAGAAAAAGGCCCATGAGTGTTTACTTCAGATCAAAGAAGGCCAGGTCAAAAAGTCCATGACACAGGTTCAAATCCTCGAAGAAGATATACAGATCCCGGTAGACGAACCGAACATCCTGGACATCATCTCGACAGAAACTGAGATGATGGAGGTAGGCGGCCTGCCGGAGATTGACCAAGTCCTAGAACCTGAGCGGGATACACAACCGGTGCCAATAGAGGGGGTGGAAGCCACCCAAAATAACCAAGTGCAGGAACCGGTGCAGGATCAACAACCTGCGCCCATGGAAGTGATTGACGAGGTCCAAGATGGGGAACCTGCGGGAGGTCAAGAACCAGTACCAATGGACATTGATCCAACTCCCCAGGTTGCAGAACCTCTCCAAATTGACGAACCCCTGAGGTACTGAAGCCTAGGTCAAGAACCTGCACGCATGTCACAAAAAGAATGGGATGAGTTCATCAGCGATCCGAGGTGGAAAAGTCAGAAGAGGAAAGCCACTCCCATTGAGAAATTGACGGCACTCCCGGTGGACTCGAAAAGGGACTTGGAACTCTTCATAGGTTCCGAGTTGCCAGAACCGTACCGGTCGAGGATGGAGCTGTTTCTGATGTCCAACTTGGACGTGTTTGCCTGGTCCCATGAAGACATGACGGGAATCCCATTGGAACATGCATGTCATCGACTCAACATAGATCCAACGAGGAGGCCCGTCTATAAAAAAAGAAGGAAGTATGGACCCGACAAGTATGCGGCCCTAACCACCGAAGTTGAGAAGTTGTTGGACAACAAGCTGATCAAGGAAGCCTTGTGTCCACAGTGGGTCACGAACCCCGTCCTGGTAAAGAAACACAACGGGAAGTGGGGACTTTGCATCTACTTCACGGACCTGAATAAGGCAAGTCCGAAGGACAACTTCCCACTACCCCACATTGATCAGCTTGTAGATAGCACAACTGGCCATGAGATGGTGACATTCATGGATGCTTTCGCGGGTTATCACCAGATAGCGCTGCACCCAGATGACCAGGAACATACGGCGTTCTACACCAACAAAAACATATACTGCTGGGAAAGGATGCCGTTCGGACTTATCAACGCCGGAGCAACCTACCAAAGGTTGGTGAATAAGATGTTCGACCAACACATCGGTGAGTCCATGGAGGTGTACGTAGATGACATAATTGTCAAGACTTTGAGAAAGGAGGATCACATCGACCACCTAAAACAAACCTTCGACATACTACGCCACTACAACATGAAGCTGAACCCCAAGAAGACCAGCTTCGGCGTATATTCGGGAAAGTTCCTGAGGCATCTGGTGAGCCAATTAGGGATAGAGGTCAACCCGACGTAGGTCCAATGCATAATCGAGATGGGTGTGCCCGATTCCGTGCAGAAAATTCAAAGGTTGACCGGGTGCATGGCAGCCCTGAACAGGTTCATCTCCAGGTTTGGTGACCGGAATCTCCCATTTTTCGAGGTAATCTAGGCCAACACGCAAAGGTACAAGGAGGCAGCTAAAGCCAACAAGCTACACCTTAAAAACCACTTCGTGTGGACAAGCGAATGCCAACGAGCCTTTGAAGATATTAAAGCATACCTGGCAGATACGCAGGTCCTGTCCAAGCCAGTACCTGGTGAGAAGCTGTACCTGTACCTCGCCACGTCCGAAGTTGCCATCAGCTCCGTCCTGGTTCGAGAAGCAGCAAAAACACACCTACCAGTGTACTACGCAAGCCAAGTCGTACACGAAGCTGAGTTGCGGTACACCCCAACAGAGAAGCTAGCCTACGCACTGGTGATGAGTGTTAGAAAATTGAGGCCCTACTTCTTCGACCACCCGGTAGAGGTGCTGACGACGTTCCCGCTACGTAAAATAATGTAGCGGCCAGACACCGCATGACACTTGTTGAAATGGTCACTAGAGGTCAGCCAATACGGTATAACCTACGCACCCCGAACAGTGATCAAGGGACAAGTGCTCGCCGACTTTATCATCGAGCTAACTTTTCCACAAGATCCGACAAGGGGGCGTATAGCTCCGTGGTACCTCTACATCGACGGGTCATCAACTAGCACAGCGGCAGGAGCCGGGGTAGTCCTGATTAGTCCAGACAGACAAGTCTTCACCTCCGCCATCCGGTTTGATTTTAGAGCAACCAACAACGAAGCGGAGTACCAAGCTTTGATAGCCGGACTTAGGTTATCACTAGCTGTGGGGGCAACCAACCTTCAAGTTTTTACAGATTCCCAGCTAATAATATCCCAAGTCCGGGGAGAATACGAAGCAAAGGATCAGCAGATGATGACCTACCAGAAGATAGCGGCGCATCTGATCTCGATGTTTATGCAAGTTTACATCAATCAGATACCGCGGCTGGAAAACACTCAAGCAGATGCCCTAGCCTGACTAGCTACCAGTAACGGCGAAGCTGAGGTCACGGAGGTTGTAGTCACCAAGCTAAAGAACCACTCGACGTCCGATTACAAAGTAAATTAGACCTCGAGTGGGGGGCAAGAAGGCGGTGAAGATAGTGAAGATTGGTGCACTCCGATCCAAAAATACTTAAAGGACGGAACAACCCCCGAAGATACTTAGGAAGCTAGTCGGCTAGTGAAGCAAGCAACCAGATATACGTTGCTGGATGACCAGCTTTACAAACATGGATTCTCTCTACCCCTACTCAAATGCTTATCGAAGAAGCAAGGGTTCGAGGTGTTAGAAGAAATTCACGAAGGGATTTGTGGAAGTCACGCTGGGGGGCAAGCTTTGGCATACAAGACAATCAGGCAAGGGTACTACTGGCCCACTCTTCGCAAGGATGTCATTAGCTTTGCGCGGAAGTGCCGAAAATATCCAATCCCCAGCTACTCAACTGAAGTCGGTTTTCAGCCCGTGGCCTTTCGCAAAATGGGGTATTGACTTGATCGGCCCATTTCCACCTGGCAGAGGTGGTGTAAAGTTTGCTGTTGTAGCAGTAGACTATTACACTAAATGGGCTGAAGCCGAAGCACTTACAATAATAACACAGGAAATGATGATCGACTTCATATGGAAGAACCTGATCTGCCGGTTTGGACTTCCACAATCGATCATCACTGACAACGGAAGGCAGTTTGATGGCCAGAAGTTGAGAGATTTTTTTAGTTCGTGGAACATCAAGAAGCACTACTCAACTCCATACCATCCGCAGTCAAACGGTCAGGTTGAGGCGGTTAACAAAATTCTGAAGCACATATTGAAGATCCGCCTCGTGGATAAGAAAGGAAACTGGGCAGACGAACTCCCGAAGGTTTTGTGGTCGTACAGAACATCGTACCGAGCCAGCACCGGAGAAACACCTTTTGCCTTAGCCTTCGGGACTGAAGCAGTAGTACCGGTGGAAATCCAGAATAAGACTTGGAAGGTGGTAGGGTTTGACGAAGAAAAGAACGACGAAGCCTTGGCAGTCTAAAAAGATCTAATTGAAGAGATCAGAGCTTCGTAAAAAATGAAGAATGCCACCTACAAGCGTAGGGCAGAGAAGTACTATAATTCCCAAGTCCGAGATCGAAAGTTCAAGGTTGGGGATCTTGTACTAAAGAAGAAGCTAATGGCCACACCTGGTGTATTCGGGTCAAACTGGGAAGGACCATTCCGAGTTACCGCTGCCTGGGTAAACGGCACATATGACCTCGAGGACGCCGAAGGGAATGCCTCGTCATACACCTGGAGTGCGGCACACTTAAAGAAATTTTATCAATAGATCGAGATTTTGTAATAGACTAGGTGAAGGTTTGCATGAGAAATGTTGATAGCAACCAATGTAAATTACGTTGCTATATGAAGTTAGAACCTTTCGAAGGTTCGCGAAATGCCCAACTGTTCGAAGCTTCGTAATGCGCAAAGGCCAAGGCCCCGAACGTTATAATCTAAAGGCTCAAAGGCAAAGGCCAAAGTGCCCCAGGTCAGCAAGATATCCTTCTTAAAGGATCACTAAACGCCTACTGCCGTAAGTTAGAAAAATTCACAAAAAAGACGGTTAATGCGTCTAAGGCAAGGTTCGTGAAACCCGATCGCCCAAAGTGAATTAAACGAAGTACAACTCGCTACCCTAAGCGGTTTAAGACAAGAAATTCGCGGCCCTAAGTGGTGTAAGACGAAGAATACGTACTAATCAAACGAAAGGTACAGTTCGTAGTCCTAAGCGATGTAAAATGAACAATTCGCCTCTCGAAAGTAGAGTAAGACGAACAAGTGAGTACCGAAAATATAAAAACGAGCCAATTAAAATTATAATGTAAGAATAAAAACGTAAGTAGGCAAAGTTGGAACAAAAGGATCAATTTTCATTCAAAAGGTACTTGGGAAATTTTCAAGCCAAAAATGACGCTTGAAAAATCCCCAAGTGTATGAAGTTATGCTAGCCACAAAGGTCGGCTAGCTGACCGCGTTTGAACTACAAAAGAAAGCTCCTTCTGGGCGAGCTATACAAAGCCCGGTGAGCTACTGCAACTTGACAAAAATCAAAAGATAAAAAGCTACACTACGAAAGCAAAGAAAAGATTTCAAGTCTCGGGAGCTGCGGGAGCATCGGAGGCTGGAGTGGCAGGGACCTCGGTAGGGTCAGCAACATGGGGGGCGACCTCCTCCCCATCAGTCCGCCCAGCTGGGGGAGAGAGCCTCAGCAAGACCGTGATGTTGCCGGTACATCCACTGGTGTCGAACTCACCAATGTTCACCATGGCGTCCCCACAGTCTGCTTGCATATGCTCCATGGTGGGGGGGAGTTTGCACCTCTCCCCCGGCGACCTCTTCCTCCTCGACGAGGTTTAGTTTCGGCACGGGAATTGTTTGGATGGTCTTGAATCGTGCCAGGACGAAGTCAAGTGGGATCCCGAGCTCGGGAAGTTGGCCGATGCCTAGCTGCATCTCATTGGGGAAAGGAGCTTTGTCCAGGCACTCCTTGAAGTCACCCACCACGGCCGTGACCTCGTCGTCTTTGTGAGCTCGGGCCCACCAGAGAGTCCTCAGAACCTCGGCATAACATTGGATGTATCCTTTGTCAGAGGCCTCAGCCCTCACGGCCACCAAATCTGCTGAAGAGGAGGCATCATTGTGAAGTTCGGCAACTTCGTTGATCTTGGCCGAGAGCTTACCCCTCAACCTCGAGCACTCAGCATCAGCACTCTTAACCAAACCCTCTGCAGCTCCAGCTCTTTCCTCGTCACCGCATGCTCGCCGGCCTCATTGGCGAGCTTCTCGACGAACTCCTCCTCCTTTGCCTTGATTTGTGCATTGGCATTCTTCTGGATGGAGGCGAGCTATCTCTGAAGCTGGCCGAGGTTGTCGAGGGCACTACTTTCGGACGCCAAGGCCGCCGCCGCTTTCCCCTGGGTGAGCTCCAGAACCTTTTTCAGTTTGTTAGCCGTGTTCGCCATTTTCAGGAAGGCCTCGTTCCTCTTTTGGCGACCTTTCTCCAGTTGGGCGGCCTGCTCGACTACTTTCTGTTTAGCGAGCAATAGCCTGCTCGCGTAGTGCATGGAGAGCCGAGCATTCTCGATCAGGTTCTGGCCCTCTATAGTTGCCAGCTGGGGGGCCGACCAGTACCTCGGCATCTCACTAGTTGTGTTCCGAGCAAGGCCCGGAGGGAGGCTGTGCATTGAAGTCAGAGAGCGAGATCACTCGTAAGAATGGATGGCCTCGTGCCTGTTTGGATGGGTATTGGTGGCATAGCTGCGAAGTTAAAACAGTTTGACTTAGAAAAGGAAAATACAGGAAAACAACGAGGATAGAGGTCAAGAGGGCGAGCTACTCACTGAGCTCGCTCAGGGTCCCATCCTAGGAGCGTGTCGTCATTGGTTTGAACCCCAAAAGGAGAGGGGGAAGGTGGCGACCTTCGAGGAGGTTCGATCACCAGCGGAGCGGTCCAATGGGCCGATCTACCCTGTGCCGACCTTGTGTCAGCTCGCCCGGCTTGCAGGGACTCTTTCTCATCATGGAGAAGGGTCCGCGCTCTCTTGCAAGCATGCGCGTCCCCTTCGCCAACCTGAGACCCGTCGCCGCGCTGAAGGCTCCTTTTCGTTTGGTAAGAAGCCCGCTCTGGCATGGCGGAACCTCGCCCTCCACCCCTGCTGGTCTTGGCGACCTCCGCAGTCTTTGTTGGAGCCTTAGTCGACCTCTTCTGGGTCCCGGACCCACCTACCTCACCCTTTTTCGGGGCGGGCTCGGCTTTCTTGCTCGCGTCCAATGCAAGTATCGAGGGCAAGACAAGTTTGTTGGGGCGGGGTGGACCCATGGCGAACCGGCTCACTAAGATTTGGTAGGCCGGAGGGATCTCGACAGTTGGGAAGGTGACCCAATTACCGTCTGCAGAAAATTAAGGAAAAATAGTTAGCATCTGGGCGAGCTCCCCCCCCGAAGTGGCGAGCTTCGACAAGTTATAAACCTGGGAGCTCAGGACCTTGGACCGCGAGGTGGTGAGGCAGGGTGTGAAGCCCGGCGAGCCTGAGACAATGATGCTGGGTAAGGTGGGCGACCTCCCTGTCCTCCTTGCTCCTCAAGTAGCAAACAGTCCGCACCAGGTCAAACTCGATTGGTACTTTGGGTTTGCCACGACTGGACTTGTGGTGCTTCAAACCTGCAAAAGAAAGGAATTAGATTAGTAAATCTAATTCAACCCACGCACACTGAAGCAGGCGACCTACTGCTGGCCTCCCCATATTCATCAGGGGATTGGATTCGTTCTCCTCGCCCAGAGTAGCTTGTAGAAGCTCTCCTGTCTCTGCCCATGAAGACGAACTGTTGCTTCCAGTCGCGGATTTTGTTCGGGAGAATCCCTAAGAACTTCTCCCCCCGGGCGAGCTTTGAGGTAATAATACCCTTTGCCGTCATTCACTTGTCGAGTCACCGTGAATAATTTGTTATGCTCGGCAGTGGTCAACTTGTTCTCGTATCCCTCAAGTCCGAAGACCACCAACGCCGCCAACAAGCTGCTCCAAGCGTTGGGGGTGAGTTGGGTGATGGCTTATTAACGGTGTTTGTTTATGTGGCTTTTCAACATATTAATTCTATCAAACAATAATCCAAGATTTTATGTTCTTGGATGTAATATGAGGAGGGAGAGTAGAGAGAGAAATATTGTAATGGGAGTTGCATTATATTTTCAGAATTGTGAGAATAGTACAAGAGAGGTCTTATTTATAGGTGTGTGAGTGTGAGACGGCACTTTACGAGCCTAGATGGCCTCCGGTGTTGGCGAGGGTTCCTTATCCTCGCCTTAGTCTCCCCACACCACTTCCTATCTCATGCCTCGTCCTACCACCATGCCTTAGACTAGATGGGCCTCATTAAAAACCTCGCCGTAAACCACCCTTGTGGATAAACCAGACGGAGGGAAAAAGAGCGCACCACCGGGATCCTATAGACTAAGGGCGAGCTCTTAGACGAGTCGGGCGATCTCTGGGGCGAGCTCTATTGCCTTGTGTGGTCTGTGAGTGTTGCGTGATGATGAACTCAGGCGAGACCTCCATGATGGTATGGGGTGAGCCCTGGGCGAGCTCCAGCACTACAGAGGCGACCTCTTGATTCTTCGAATTACCTCGAGTGGCTCGCCCATCAACAATTACCCCCCAGCTCTCCTTCATCATGGTTCGTGGCATGTGTTGGCGAGCTGGTATAGGACTCTCGGGCGAGCTTTCCCGTGGGTGGAATTCGAGGCATCACACGCGTTTCCCTCAGTGTCGTTTCCCGTGCCCGTAATAATAACTTTTCAAATTCTTTGCAAAGAGGTCCCTGATCTTTCGGGAACTTCGAGCTTATGCCCAGCGTCTATAAATAGGCAAAAATGAAGGATTTCCTCATTTTGCTTCCTTCATTTCTCAGAACGCATTTCTGGTCAATCCTCTGCTCTAGACGCGTCTGCCAAGGTAGAGATCCGGATTTTTCCTCTCTCTTTCCTTGCTCTTTATTTTCGAACGTCTAAATTATGTCTGAGAACTCTTCGAGCCGTTCCCCCCCGCGTCGTGATCTGGGTAAAGGACAAATGACTGATGACCTTCCGAACCCTCGAGAGGCACCTGTGATCCTCTCTTCGAGCCCCGGGGCGAGCTCTGGGACTTCCCCGGACAGTGGCGAGCTCCTGGGGTCAGTACGTTCTGACTCTGGCGAGCAAGCTACCAGTTCCAGCGGGTATTCCCCCCTTCGCGAGCTCTGGGACTACTCTGAGCGAGTTTCTGGAGGGGCTGCGGCCCCGGTCGAAGAAGAGGTCGCTGAGACCGATGCCCGGGAGGAGGTCGTCGGGGTGGTGGCCGATGATATCGTTGCCGAGCTGGCCCGCGAAGTCGACGAAGAGATCGACGGGGATACAGGGACGGAGGTCACTTACGAATACCTCCGTTTTATCGACTTTCCCTTCCCCAAGCTCCCCGAACATCAAATCTCTACCGAGGTCGTGCACGAGTTCGACTGGAGCGAGTATGTGAGGACCCATGGGGCGAGCTTTCCCCTACCTCGGCGAGCTCCAATTCGAAAAGCCGCTGGCAGGTCTGACTTGAAGGCCAATGGGGTGGAGAGTATCATGAGTGAGTTCGCCCTTCTGGATATTCGGAGGCGGTTCCGCATCCCGCTGGACATTTTTATGTATCCTGCCGAGGAGAAAGAGCGGGCCGACCTCCCCCCTGCTGGGCTCACAGCCATGAATTATCACACCCTGAAGGCTGGGCTCACCCTTCCCCTCCACCCTATAATTGGGCAGTTTTTGGCGGACACGGGCCTCGCCATTACCCAACTCACTCCGAACGCATGGAGTAATTTGTTGGCTGCCCTGACTGTCTTTGGGATCGAGGGTTATGAAAACCGGCTAAGCACGACAGAGATTAGCGAGCTATTCAACGTGATCAGACAAGTGAGGGAGGGGAAGGGCTATTATTCTTTCCAAGCTCGACCGGGGGGCAAATTTTTAGGCGACCTCCCCAATAAAATCCGAGATTGGAAGGAGCAGTTATTCTTCATCGGGGGGGATTGGCGAGCTTCTGATGGTCGCGGAGGGCGCATTCTTACCCCCGAGTCCTACGGGGAGGTGAGTTGTAGGTGACGTACCTTAGTGTGTGTGCGTCGGATTAGATTACTGATCTAATCTATCTTTTTGCAGGTTTGAAGCGTCATAAGTCGAGCAGTGGGAAACTGGAAGTTTCGACTGGTTTTGAGTTCATGCGGACGGTGTGTTGTTTGCGAGAGAAGAAAGATCGCGAGATCGTACACCTGTGCCAGCACCACTGCCGCAGGCTCGCCGGTCTCATTACTTCGCCACATCACCTCGCCGCTCAAGGTTTTGAATTTTTCCCAAGTTTCCTCAGATCGCTATCTCATGTGTTCGAGGTCGCCGAGCTTACTTGATTAATTGATGCAGGTGTAGGTAGAGTTACCGAGCTCCCGCCTATCGAAGTTCCCGAAGCCTACCATTTTCTAGCTCGGCAGCTGAGGATGGGCAAACCTCGTCCAGGGAGGGAAGGTATCCCTTCGGGGGCGGTCCTGGACGCCACCAAAAAGTTTGAGCTCGCCAAGGCTTCTGATAAGGCCGGGGGCTCGGGCTCGCAAAAGACCTCGGCGCCTCCCCAACCAAAAGAGAAGGTCGCCGCCACCAAGAAGGGGGCGGGCCGAGGCTCGGACCCCGAACGGGGTACCCAACCCCCCCATCCGACGAGGTGAGCTCTCCACCGAGGGGATGGCTCGCGGGTGAGCGAGGAAGAGACCCGCCCTGCCAAACGGGTTAGGGCTGAGGGTGGCTCCGGATCAACCCCCGCGGGGTCAGGGCGAGCTCTTGCGGTCCAATCTTCTCAGGCGCCCCCAACTCCTCAGAGTGCGCCCTCGCCGCCTCCCTATGGGGTCCCTATTCGGGATGACACCCTGCTCGGGCTCAACCCCGACAGGTTCGGGTAAGTGGGCGACCTCTTTTGAAGTTGGGAGCCTTAGCGGTTTCTATAATTCTTGCTAACCGGTTTTAAGTGTGTGCAGGTATACCCCTGCCGAGTTCCCGCAACGACCCAGCTCTCTCCATACCGCCGAGCGGTCCAAAGCCTTGAGCTCGTCGAGAGACCTTCCCGAGGGGGCGGCTCGCCGAGTTTTTACTGAGGCTCCCAAGTACCTCTCCGCTTCAGAGCTCGGCATGATCGAGAAGCAGAAGCCCGCCGACAAGGTGAAGTTGGCGATACATTACGCCAGTGCGGCGATGGCGGCGGCCCAGCTCATTGCCGATGACATTACTGCTGCCGACAGAGCTCACAGCGACACGAAAAGGGCGCTAACAAAGGTGGGCGATGAGCGGAAGAAAGCCCTCGAGGAGCTCGCCAGGATGGAGGCCAAAGCGAAGGCCTCGTTAGAGGCGGAGCGGCTCGCCATAAGGAGGGCTGAAAAACTCCAAGCCGACCTCCACAAAGAAAGGGCCGAGCTCGAGGAAGCTCGCCGAGCACTTGCTGATCGGGACAAGGAGCTCGACCTGACCCGGGTTGAGGTGGGGGTCCTCCGGGATCAGAGCCGGGAGAATTCCAAGGAGTGCCGGAGGCTGAGAGAAGAGGTCGCCGCTAAAGCTTTGGAGGTTGCCGAGCTCAAGAGCCAATCTGACACTGCAATCAAGCCTGAGGCACTTGAGCTCGCCGAGATGGTCGCTACTGACAAGGGCTTCGTGCTCTGCTTTGCTGAGGTTATCTGCTCTTTCCAATGGGCGCGGATTAATAACGACAGCGAGTGGGAAGCCCTCGTCGGCGAGTTTGAGGATTGCCTGGAAAAGTCCTCGATTCCCCCTGGCACGGAACTAAATATTGGAGACCTCGCGGGCTATGGGATCAATCTCGATGCTGCTGGTCTGAAATTCAACATTATCCAGACGAAGCAGGTCTTGACTGCCGACCTTGCCCAAGAGACTGAAGGTGCCGAGGGGGAAACTGGAGGTGAGGTCCCGCCGACCATGGAGCAGATGCAGGAGGTCTGCGGGGATGCGATGGTAAACATCAGCGAGCTCGACACAAGCGGATTCTCCAGGAATATTACTCCTGATGCCGAGCTTGCCATGCCAATTCGCCAGGTCGCCCCTACTCCAGAGGTCGGCGACCCCAAACCATAGGCCTTTACTATTGCTTTCTCAGATTAGCTTTTATTTTCCAAGTTGTAGTAGGTCGCCAGGCTCTGCAGCTCGCCTAGAAGGAGCTCTATTTTTGTAGCCTTTTATTTCAGTTTAAAGTAGATATAGCTCACCGGGCACATGCAGCTCGCCCAGAAGGAGCTTTTTGTAGTTCAAAAATGGCCAGCTGGTCGGCCTTTGTGGCCAGCACTGCTACTCATACTTAGGATTTTTTCAAGTATATTTTGGACTTGAAAATTTCTTAAGTATCTTTTGAATATAAGTCGAGCATTTTTTGTCCAACTCTTTTTATTTATGTTTTTGCGCATTTACGTTATAATTTCTTAGAATAGCTCGTTCTTGTTTATTTTCCTGGTACATAATTGTTCATCTTATTCTACTTTGAGAAGCGAATTGTTCGTTTTACATCACTTACGACTACGAATTGTACCTCTATTTTTAGAGTGCGTATTCTTCATCTTATGCCACTTAGGGCCGCGAATCGTTCGTCTTAGGCCACTTCGGGCAGCGAACTGCACTTCGATTGATTCACGTTGGGCCATTGGGTCTCATGAACCTTGCCTTAGACGTTTTAGTCTTTTTCGCGAATTTTTCTAACTTGTGGCAGTAGGTGCTTAGCAACCCTTTAAGAAGGGTACCTTCGCGACCTTGGGCACTTTGGTCTTTGCCTTCGAGCTATTCAATTACAATGCTTGGGACCTTGGTCCTTGCGCACCGCAAGTTTTTTAGCACATGGGTGAGCTGGGCTTGGCGAGCTAGGCCTGGTGTAGTGGGCGACCTGGCGCAGCTCGTCTGGTTGAAGAGTTGCACAGGTCTAAACACTTGGGAATTTTTCTGAATTTTCTGAATTTCTCTGACTTTTTATAGCTACGTAATTTACATCGGTTGTCATCTACATTTTTGATGTCAACCTCTGACTAGTCTATTACAGAATTCTAGTCTATTGGTAGAACTTTTTTAGATGTGCCGAGCTCCAGGTGTATGACGAAGCTTTGCCTTCTGCGTCTTCTAGATCATAGGTACCGTTCGGCCAGGCTGCAGTGACCCTGAATGGCCCTTCCCAATTTGAACCAAATACACCTGGTGGGGCCATCAATTTCTTTTTCAACACCAGGTCGCCGACCTTGAACTTTCGGTCTCGGACCTGAGAGTTGTAATATTTTTCCGCTCTGCGCTTGTAGGTGGCGTTTTTCATTTCTGATGAAGCTCTGGTTTCTTCGATCAGATCTTTTTCTATTGCCAAGGCTTCATCATTCTTTTCTTCATCATACCCCACCACCTTCCAAGTCTTGTTCTGGATCTCTACCGGGACCACGGCTTCAGTCCCGAAGGCTAGGGCAAACGGAGTCTCCCCGGTACTGGCCCTATAGGAAGTTCTGTAAGACCATAGGACCTCCGGGAGTTCGTCTGCCCAGCTTCCTTTCTTTTCCTCGAGGCGGAGCTTTAATATGTGTTTCAAGATCTTGTTTACCGCCTCGACTTGGCCGTTCGACTGGGGGTGATATGGAGTTGAGTAGTGCTTCTTGATGTTCCATGAACTGCAGAAGTCCCTCAACTTCTGTCCGTCGAACTGCCTTCCATTATCAGTGATGACCGACTGCGGGAGTCCAAACCTGCAGATCAGGTTTTTCCAAATGAAGCCTATCATCCTTTCTTGGGTTATGGTTGTGAGAGCTTCGGCCTCAGCCCACTTAGTGTAGTAGTCCACTGCTACAACAGCGAACTTTACACCGCCTCTACCAGGTGGAAATGGGCCGATCAAGTCGATAACCCATTTCGCGAAAGGCCATGGGCTGAAAACCGACTTAAGCTGGTTGGCTGGGGAGTTGATGTTAGGTGTGAAAAGTTGGCACTTTCGGCACCTTCGAGCGAAGCTGATGGCATCTTTGCAAAGAGTGGGCCAGTAGTAGCCCTGTCTGATCGTTTTATATGCCAATGCTTGCCCCCCAGCGTGACTCCCACAAATCCCTTCGTGAATTTCTTCTAACACTTCGGACCCCTGCTTCTTAGTTAGGCATTTGAGTAGGGGTAGAGAGAATCCACGTTTATAGAGCTGGCCATCCAGCAGCGTATATCTGGCAGCTTGCTTTACTAACCGGCTAGCTTCCCAGGCGTCTACGGGGGTTGTTCCGTCTGCTAAGTACTTTCGGATTGGAGTGCACCAATCTTCGCCATCTTCACTATCCTCACGCCCCCCACTCGAGGTCTGATTTATCTTGTAATCAGACATCGAGGGGTTTCTCAGTGTGGCGATCACAACCTCCGTGAATTCAGCTTCGCCGTTGCTAGTAGCTAGCCGGGCTAGAGCATCTGCTTGTGTGTTTTCTAGCCGCGGTATTTGATTGATGTAAACTTGTGTAAACATCGAGATCAGATGTGCGGCTATCTTCTGGTAGGTCATCATCTACTGGTCTTTTGCTTCAAATTCCCCCCGGACTTGGGATATTATTAGCTGGGAATCTCCGAAAACTTGAAGATTGGTTGCCCCCACAGCTAATGATAGCCTAAGTCCTGCTATTAACGCTTCATACTCCGCCTCATTGTTGGTTGCTCGAAAGTCGAACCGAATTGCGGAGGTGAAGACTTGTCTATCGGGGCTGATCAGGACCACGCCGGCGCCTGCTGCCATGCTAGTTGATGATCCGTCCACGTAGAGATGCCACGGAGCTATACGCCCCCTCGTCGGATCTTGTGGGAAAGTTAGCTCGACGATGAAGTCGGCCAGTGCTTGTCCCTTGATCGCTGTTCGGGGTGCGTAGGTTATACCGTATTGGCTGATCTCCAGTGACCATTTCAGTAGGCGTCCGGCAGTGTCTGGGCGTTGTAGTATTTGACGCAGTGGGAACGTTGTCAGCACCTCCACCGGATGGTCAAAGAAGTAAGGCCTCAATTTTCTAACACTCATCACCAGTGCATAAGCCAGCTTCTCTGTTGGGGTGTACCGCAGCTCAGCTTCATGTAAGACTTGGCTCACGTAGTACACTGGGAGGTGTGTTTTCGCCTCTTCTCGGACCAGGACGGAGCTGATGGCCACCTCCGACGCGGCTAGGTACAGATACAGCTTCTCTCCAGGTATTGGCTTCGACAGAATCTGTGTGTCTGCCAGGTATGTTTTGATATCTTCGAAGGCTCATTGGCATTCATTTGTCCAGACGAAGTGGTTTTTGAGGTGGAGCATGTTGGCCTCGGCCGCCTCTTTGTACCTCCGTGTGTTTGCTTTAATTGCCTCGAAAAATGGACGATTTCTGTCGCCTGACCTGGAGATGAATCTGTTAAGGGCTGCCATGCACCCTGTCAGCCTTTGAATTTTTTGGATGGAGTCGGGTATCCCCATCTCAATTATGCATTGGACCTGTGTCGGGTTGACCTCGATTCCCCGCTGGCTAACTAGGTACCCCAGGAACTTCCCAGAGTGTACGCCGAAGCTGGTCTTTTTGGGGTTCAACTTCATGTTGTAGTAGCGCAGTATGTCGAAGGTCTGTTTCAGGTGGTCCAAGTGGTCCTCCTTTCTCAAACTCTTGACAACTATGTCGTCCACGTACACCTCAATGGATTCACCGATGTGTTGGTCAAACATTTTGTTTACCAATCTTTGGTAGGTAGCTCCGGCGTTGATGAGTCCGAACGGCATTCTTTCCCAGCAGTACATGTTCTTGTTGGTGTAGAACGCCGTGTGTTCCTGGTCAGAGCTATCTGATGATAGCCTGCAAAAGCATCCATGAATGTCATCATTTCATGGCCTGCAGTGCTGTCCACCAGCTGGTCAATGTGAGGTAGTGGGAAGTTGTCCTTCGGGCATGCTTTGTTCAGGTCCGTGAAGTCAATACAGAGTCGCCACGTCCCGTTGTGTTTCTTCACCAGGACGGGGTTCGCGACCCACTATGGACACAAAGCCTCCTTGATGAGCTTGTTGTCTAACAACTTCTCCACCTCAACTGTTAGAGCCGCGTACTTGTCTGGTCCATATTTTCTTCGTTTTTGGCGTACGGGTCTCTTCGTCGGATCTATGTTAAGCCTGTGGCAAGCATGTTCCAATGGGATCCCCGTCATGTCTTCATGGGACCAGGCAAATACGTCCAGGTTGGACATCAAGAACAGCTCCATCCTCGACCGGTACGGTTCAGGTAACTCAGAACCGATGAAAAGTTCTAAGTCCCTTTCCGGGTCCATCGGGAGTACCGTCAACTCCTCCATGGGGGTTGCTTTTCTCTTCTGACATTTCCACCTCGGGTCGTTAATGAGCTCGTCCCACTCCCCTTGTGACATTTGCGCAGGCTCGTGGCCTATGCACGGTTCGAGGTCATCGGGTTGGCTTTCAGCTTGGGCGAGCTCATCGGCTGTGAACACCTCCGGTGGTCTGTCAGCTTGGGATGGCGTGGTGACTTGAGGGATTGGGTCAACGTCCATGGGCGTTGGTTCTTGACCTCCCGCAGGTCCTCCACCTGGGGCCTCATCAACTACCTCCATGGGAGTAGTCTGCTGTCCCTGCGCAGCTACCGATCCCTGCGCAGGTCTCAACAGTTGGGTTTCTTCCACGTCCTCCATTGGTGTCGGTTGTGTGTCCTGCACAGGTCCAATGCCTTGGTTGATTTGTACGTCCTCTTCGAGGATGTGGACTTGCGTAACGGACTTCTTGACCTGGCCATCTTTGATTTGGAGTAAACACTCTCGGGCCTTTTTCTGGTCACCTTTTATAGTTCCGGCCCCCTTCGGAGTTGGAAATTTCAAACAGTAGTAGTAGGTCGAACACGCCGCTTTGAATTCATTAATAAAAGGGCGGCCAAGGAACCCGTTGTAGGAGGACTGCTGGTCGACAACTAGGAAATCTATGAGCCTAGTCAGTCTCCTTGCGGGGTCCTCAGCCGATACAAGTTGGACGCTCAACCTAACACTACCTAGGGGGACGGTTACAGCTTCTCCGAACCCCACTATCCTAGCATTGCTAGGTTCTAGGTACGACTCAAAATCACCCAAGGCATCCAAGGTGGATTTGAAGAGAATGTTGGTGAATGCGCCGGTGTCCACAAGTAGCCTGTGAACTCGGACGTTCATGATGTCGGCGGTTATCACCAACGAGTCGTTGTGGGGCATCAGTACCCCCTCCAGGTCCACTGAAGAAAATGTCAGCTCGTCAGCGAGCTGTGAGGCGGACCTGGGGCCGGTGCTGCCTTCCTGGACTTGATTTATGGCCCGGATTTCGGCCTTCCTCTTTCTCCTGGATATGGAGAATCCCCCATCCTGGAGACCTCCTGCAGCTCCGATCTCCTCCTCAAGAACCAAGAGTTCCCGAGTCGGCTCCATATTTTGCTGAGGTTGGGGAGGTGCCCTCCGTCTGTGATGGGGACCAGGTTGGTCCGCCTCCTCCTCCTCCTCTTCATCGGAGGTAGCCCTCCTCTCGAACCTCGGTCTCTTAGCTGGGGTCTTCTTCACGAACTCGGCCAATTTCCCCTCCTCGTAAAATTTCCAGAGTTGCTTGACGAGATCTCGGCACTCGCTGGTGAAGTGGCCGATGGCCTGATGGTAGGCACAGAATTTGTTGGGGTTGAGCTTCGTGCGGTCCTGGCGGATCCGCCTTGGCTCTTCCAGCATGGCCTTGCCTTGGACGGCAGTGAAGACATGGTCGACGGAGACAGTGAGGACCTGGTTGAGCTTTTCTTTGAGTTCGTCTCCCTCGCCAAAGGCCTTTAAGTTCCGGGGGACTTTGTAGGTGCCCCCAGACTTCTTCCCGTAGGGCTTCTTTTCCTCGTGGGCACCAACTTCTTTCAGTAGTGCCTCCTGCATAGCCACATACACCCCCGCCTTGTGGCGGAATTCGCTATAAGTGTTGGGACATGCGAGGTGCATCTCCTTCCAGAGGTCGGTGCCCTTCCTGAGTCCGCCCATCGCTGCGACGACCTTGGTGTCTTCGCTTACCGGCTCTCCTTCCAGTAGAATCTTGTCGAACCTTTCCAGGTATTGTTGGTCGGTCTCGCGCTCACCTTGATGGATGTTGGCGAGTCGGTGCTTCTTGGTAAGGTAGGACCCGAACCCAGAGAAGTGGGCCAGGAACTCCCGCGAGAGTTGGCCAAATGAGCAGATTGACCCCGGGGCGAGTGAAGAGAACCAGCGGTGAGCTCGGTCCCCTAGGGTCAGCGGGAAGTTCCGGCCCTGAGTGGAGTCGGTGGCACCGACCGAAATCATGAAATCCGCATACTTGGCCAGGTGGACCTTCGGGTCGGATTCGCCCTCATACGCGGACATCACCGGGAATTGGATTTTCTTCTGGACCGGTGCGCGGAGGATGGCGGGTGCCAATGGAGAGGTGGGGAGAGTCGTGGCGTCAGGTCCGCTAGACTTGGCTGCTACCTGCGCTTGCAGCATTTCAACGGCCTTTTTGAGTGAGGCCAGCTCGTCATCTCGGGTCACCTCCGGCGGAGGGTGCTCAAAGGTCATACGTCTCGCGGACGCACATCCCCGAGGTGCCTCACTCTGGGGTGACCTCTCAGTGGCGGGCTGGAACTGGCGTCCGCCGTGGGGGCCTAGCCGGTCGGTGGCGGGCCTCCTCAGCCTTTCGTGGGCTAACCTGCGCGGCTGCTGGTCAGAGTCCCCCTGGGACGCAGCTGGGGCTGCCGCACGCTCATTCTCTTCGTACCTCGGGCCCAGGCGGCCTTGGAGGACTTCCCTCCTTTGAGATTGGTGGGTGCCAGACGCCCCGGTGTAGGCCGGCTCCCTTCCAGTGTAAGGAGCGGGACCCTTCTCCCCCATTTTGGCTTTACCGGTCCTCTCCCTGCACTGGCGAGCTTGTGTCGAGCTCGCCTCCTACTCGGTGGGGAGTACGCTGTAGTCTCCCCTGGTTTGGGTGCCCTGGGTGGGCCTGGTCTGCTCCCTGGTTTCGGCGGCTGGAGCTCGCCTAGGTACTAGGGCGAGCTTGTCCTGCTGTCGCTGCTGCAACCTTTGTAGGGTCGCGATGGTGCGTTGGAGCTCGTCAGGATTGCTGACCAGGTCCCTCAGTGCGGGGGCTAAGTCTTCCTGGGTCGCCGCAGTTCGCTGAGGTCGCGGAGCTGCGGTGCTCTTCTGGGGAGGCGGTTGTGATGTCTCCACCACCAGGTGTGAGGTCTCCACCTCGGCCTGGTTTTGATTGCCCCCTCTAGACCTTCCCGCAGCTGCGGAGGTCTGTCCCTTGGCGGCTTGAGTGTTGGCCATTTTTGGGTTTCGGAGGGGGTAACTTGTTGCAGGTCGCCGAGGTGGAGGGAGGTCGCCGGAATGGTAGAGGTCGCCGGTGTGATGGTCGTCCAGCTTAGGTGGAGTTGCGGAAATTTTTGTCTAGCCTCGCGTGTTGATGAATTATCCAAAATTCGGTTTATTCGTGTGCACGCGTGCGTTTGAAAACTTGTTCCGGGCAGATTTTGCGAAATCCGATAATTCGGGTTTCTGTCCGGAGATCTGGGCTCTTCGTTCAGGGGATGAAGATGTGTGTGTATCTTCAAGTGTTCTTGAGTTTTGTCAAGAACACCTTCAAATCTTCAAATCTTCAAATCTTCAACAAACCCTAATTTTTGTTCTTGAAGATTTCTTAATTTTCAGGTTCGAAAACCACAGCACACGGCCCTTCCTCTAGCGCCAAATTGTTGACAGAATTTATTAACGGTGTTTGTTTATGTGGCTTTTCAACATATTAATTCTATCAAACAATAATCCATGATTTTATGTTCTTGGATGTAATATGAGGAGGGAGAGTAGAGAGAGAAATATTGTAATGGGAGTTGTATTATATTTTCAGAATTGTGAGAATAGTACAAGAGAGGTCTTATTTATAGGTGTGTGAGTGTGAGACGGCACTTTACGAGCCTAGATGGCCTCCGGTGTTGGCGAGGGTTCCTTACCCTCGCCTTAGTCTCCCCACACCGCTTCCTATCTCATGCCTCGTCCTACCACCATGCCTTAGACTAGATGGACCTCATTAAAAACCTCGCCGTAAACCACCCTTGTGGATAAACCGGACGGAGGGAAAAAGAGCGCACCACCGAGATCCTATATACTAAGGGCGAGCTCATGGGCGAGCTCTTAGATGAGTAGGGCGATCTCTGGGGCGAGCTCTATTGCCTTGTGTGGTCTGTGAGTGTTGCGTGATGATGAACTCAGGTGAGACCTCCATGATGGTATGGGGTGAGCCCTGGGCGAGCTCCAGCACTACAGAGGCGACCTCTTGATTCTTCGAATTACCTCGAGTGGCTCGCCCATCAACAGCGAGGTTGTTGTCGAGCAAAAATAGGTTGATGACTGGGTGCAAAAATAGTGTGAGCCCGGCCTCGAGAGTGTGTACGTTAATGTCCGTCAACCCCGCCGGAGGCACATCGGTTCGCTCGTTCTTCTCTGGGGCATACAAGAAGATGTCAAGTGGGATCCGGTACCTCTCGCGAAATTGAGGAAGTTGATACTCGTTGATGACACTTTTGACATCACTCGCTTTGTAATCCAATTTTTTCACCGCATCTCGATAAGCTCGCCACATGTTGGGCGACGTACTCTTCCCAATCGAACGGATGGATGACGTCGGCGGGAACTTGGTGTTCGATTAGCTGAGGCTCCAGGAAGTCAATGGAGCGGAACCACTCGATTGTAACTTCTTCAAGGTCACCTCCTTGTCCGTCCACCTTGGCGACCTTCTCATCAGCCCCAGCAGGCTCCTCGTTATCACTGGCAACTCTTTCCTCAGGTGCGGCCTCCCCAACCTCACCCCAAACGTCGCGAGCGACAGAGCTCGTGGCCTTCTCGCCCGAGTCAGACCGAACTTAGCCAAGAAGCTCATCAGAGTTGGGGCTAGCTACTGATCCAGCATCAGATCCGAATTCTATGAGGATCAGGGTCATTTGCAGAATGGGGCCGCTGTCGGTCATGAGTTGT
Organism: Prunella vulgaris; assembly: GCA_026898435.1. NCBI lineage: Eukaryota > Viridiplantae > Streptophyta > Magnoliopsida > Lamiales > Lamiaceae > Prunella > Prunella vulgaris. Next base: position 650,108 of record JAPKLY010000212.1, on the reverse strand, counting down.
TTTTCGAGGTTACGATGGGAGAGGGTTTCGCTCGATGATTGGGTCGACATCACGGATTCAACACAGGTTCAAAATCTTAAAAGTTCAGTCGCCGGAGTTACGGTATGAAAGTGATCGAAAAAGTCGAAGAGTCACTAGAAACGTCCAAAATTTTAAGAAACCCAAAGAATCGAAAGAAAGAAAGAAAGAAGAGAATCTGCAAAAGAGAAGAAAGGGAAGAGGAAATGAGTTTCTACCTTGAGAAATACTCGGGAACTCGTCGGATGCAAGGGGGTCGATCACCAAAAAATTGCTCGGAGAGATGAAGATACGAAAGTGAAGAATGATCTTACCTTCGCCTATTTATAGACACGAGAGTGAGCTTGAATATTTAAAAAGTCCAGGGACCGATTTGCAAAAAGTTTGAAATTTCACCATGATGGGCGCGGGAAACAACGCCTAAAAAGGCGTGCACGACGCCTTTATTCCCGCACCACGTCAGCCGACCAACCGCCGCGATGGAGCTCGCCCATAAGCTCGGCACCTGCCCAGAGATAGTTCGCCAACACTCGAGCCTCCGTCCACGGAGACAAGTCAGCTCGCCCACACATTAGAGGTATCATGAGGTGAGCGAGCTGGGGGGCAAATGTTGATAGGCGAACTTGATCTAAGAGGTTAACACAGGGAAGTTCGGCGAGGTAGGTGAGAACCTCGCCCAAGCTCCCTATGGGTCAAAACCAATGGCTATTGTATATATACACACATTAATATATATACATATAATATGATATTTTAATTAATTTTTAAATTTAAAATTTTTATTATTCATTTTCTTAATTTCTTCCAAACAAAATAACAAATTATTGTGCTCCTCTCACAAAAAAAATGATTTTATGATGTAATAATTGATAAATTTTAAGAAACTCTATGGTTTGTGCTAAGTTTATGTCTTTAACATTATTGATTTATTTTGTGAATTTTATTTTATGAGATTTGTATTATATTTGACAAACTTTATTTTATGAGATTTGTGATTCTCGTGACGAGATTTTAGTTATACATTTATTATGTCACTATTTTATTTAATAAATTTAGTTGAAGTATTAGTTCATAAAATTTTTTAAAAAATAAATAAAATTGGGATGGCCCGCTGAAGCCCGCAACCCGCCATTAAATGGGTTGGGTTGGAGTTTTTGTGGCCCGCCATATTTTCAGCCCGCCCCGCCCCGCACCGCCAAAAGGCGGGCTTTTGCGGGTTTAGGCCCGCCCCACCGGCCCATTTTGACAGCTCTGATGGCTAATTGCACCAGGAGAGAGAGTCATAGGCGAGCTTCCTCATTAGGAAAAAAGCTCGCCCTTATCCGAGGAGACCAGGCAAGGGTCCACTGCTGCTTTGTTCCTAAAAAATAACCCAAGGCACAGAAGCTCGCCCGGAAGCCCGCCGAGGTTAGAGGTGATAGGCAACGTGTGTATAGAGGGTAAATAGATATGTAGTAGGACAAAGCTTTGTAAAGGGAGCATTGTGAGGGACCAAGACGAGGGTCAAGAACCCTCGTCAACATCAAAAGCCCAATAGGCTCATAAGGTGCCACCTCACACTTGCACACCTATAAATAGGTCTCCTTTGTACCATTCACAACAATTTATCACAATACAACAAATAATTTCTCTAAACTCCCTACTTTCTCTCTCTATATTATCCATCCAAGAACAAATTCTTGGATTATTGTTTGATAGGATTAATATATTATAATAGCCACATAAACATACCGATTAGTAAATTCTATCAACACTTACATTTAAAAATTATAATATTCAATTCGTGAATTGCATGGGAAAATCACTAGTAAATGAAAGAGCATACGGGTGAGAAGAAGTAACATGACACGTCTTTATAGGAAGAAAGCTAAATTGATGCATAATTATTAGAAAAAAAAAAAATTTGGTGAAAGAGTGATTGGAAAAACAAAAACTACAATCTTCGTTGAAAAACGAGTAAAATGAGGGTGGAAATTGGTAAAAAGAAAGAATTAAAGCTAATTCATCTTCATTGAAAAATAAATAAAAATTAGTACGTAGTAGTTAACATAAGTTAATTTAATCAATTGGTAGATAGATCAAACAAATTAAAAAATTTAATTTACATTATAATTTATATTATTATTCTATCCTGCATTTAAAATTTATAATATTCGGTTTGTGCATCGCACGAGAGAATCACTTGTAAATGTAAGAGCATAAGGATGAGAAGAAATAAATTGTCTTTATAGGAAAAAAGCTAAAGTTGACGCATATTTATTAGAAAATTAAAAAAATGGTGAAAAAAGTAGTAGAAAAATCTAAAGGTACCCATTTTCATTGAAAAATAAATAAAATGATGGTGGAAAGGGGTAGAAAAAAAGAATTAAAGATGTCACATCTTCATTGAAAAACAAATAAAAATTAGTAGTGACATAAATTAATTAAATTAATTGGTGTACCAAACAAATTATAATTTTAAATTTATATTACAATTTATTTTACTCTTGCATTTAAAATTTTTAATATTCAATTCGAGTATAGCACGGGAGAATCATTAGTAAATGTAAGAGCATAAGATAAGGAGAAGTAAACTGACACGTCTTTATAGAAAAAAAGCTAAATTTGATGCATATTTATTAGAAAATAAAAAAGAAATTAGTGAAAAAAGTGGTTGAAAATGCTTAAAGTTACATATTTTTATTGAAAAATAAATAAAATGTATTGAAAAATGATAGAAAGAAAGAATTAAAGCTGACACATTTTTATTGGAAAATAAAATCACAAGAAATTTCAAATGCACAACTTTTTAACTTTTTAATTTATTTTATTAAACTGTAAAATATAATGTAAAAAACCAAAGTGACACATCTTTATTTAAAAAGCAAAAAAATCCATCAACTGAAGTTTCAAATATAACAGCATTTTTGTTCAAATTCAATTTTAAAATATCATGTCATCCATTTTTTACGACCCTTAGTTTGATGTTCATATTATATTAAGTACCTAGCTTAGACGAAATCTTAAATTTGAAAAGGGTTTATTAATGGTGTATTTAGATTTTTCTTTATATAAATACAATGGAAATAATTTGAGTATTTTTGTTGTGTATTTAGTTTATAATATAAAAAAATGAAAAAATTATAAAATGGTTCATAAAATTGATATTAATTATAAATTAATTCTGTACAGAAAAAAAAAAGTGCTTCTGTGCAAAAAAAAAGTTATAGATAATTTTTAATTATATAAACAACTCATATTACAGATAATATAATAAATAAGGTCTTATCCCAACTCATAACAAACATGTTTTACATTATATCTAATAAAGTATTTGGTCAGTGTCGGATCCGATTAATTACTTTTTTGTTCAACAATACATTGTATATTTTTTATGTGGATATTCCACCAACACTTCTTCATTACATTCACAATATTTATATATTTACGAAAAAATTAACTCATTACACACTTTTTTTAAACTATATCCTTAAAATTCTTAAAATGTGTTATGGAATGGAGAGAGTGTGTGAGAAAATAACTTTTTGAAAAAGTAAAATTTAAATTTACTGAATTTTCTATATTATCATCATGAAAAATTGCAAAAAAAAAAAAAAAATTAAATACAATTAAATAAGTTAAATTAATGGATAAATGAAAGAGCACATGGATGAGAAGGATTAAACTGACACATCTTTATAAAAAAAAACTAAAATTGACACATATTTATTGAAAAAAGAATAAAAATTTGGTAAAATTAGAAGTGATTGAAAAAGTTAAAGCTAACACATTTTTATTGAGAAACAAGTAAAATAATGATGGAAAGGGGTTGAAAGAAATAAAGTTGACACATCTTTATTAGTAAATAAAATCACCACAAATTTTAATAGTACAACTTTTTAATTTATTTTAATAAACTGTAAAAGATGGTGGAAAAAACTAAAGTTGGAACATTTTTATTTGAAAAATAAATAAAATCCATCAACAGAAGTTTCAAATAGAACAACATTTTGGTTCAAAATCAATTTTAATGCATAAATATCATATCATCTATTTTTTACAATCTTTTATTTAATACTTATATTACATACCTTAAATGAAATTTTAAATCTGAAAAGAGATTTTATTAATGGTGGAGATCGTCTCATTACATTAGATCGACCAAAAAATATTACAGGATTAATATAAAATGTGACATTATTTTTAAAAAAATGATATCACTTTTAACAAAAATATTATCACTTTTTAAAAAGAATTAGTGATTGGTTTATAGTAACATGAGACAATATGTTCAAGAAAAGTGTCACTTTTTAACAAAAAATATTATCAATTTTTGTTAAAATTTTATCACTTTTTAATTAATAAGTGACACATTTTATATTGGTCTCAAACGGTCTTACACAAGACATACTCTAATATCAAATTAGATAACATAACATAATAATAATATGATTATTTTACCGATAACAATGTAAATTGAATACGACAAACCAATTATTACTAGGTCAATATTATATATAATGATAATAACGACAAATAGTTTTTATATTGACAAAGATGAAATAATTCAACGGTATAATTATTTCAAAGAAATAGTTATAAATCGGATACAATAAAAATAATAATTATTAAACCAATAATATAAAATTGTACGTACGGATGACTATAATGATATAGATAGAATATTTTAAGATATATTTATATAGTAATATAAATTTTGAATAACACTATGAATATAGAGGAGAATTTGGCTTTATGAAAATAAAAGCAATTGCTCGTAGGGGAGGGACCAGAGATCAGTCGTTTCTTGGGGAAGCAACTAACTCTTCAGTCGCTCCCTTCATAAGCAATTGAAAGTGTCGACTCGTCATAATTTAGGAATATTAGAACTTATTTTATCGTCGTTGATTAATTAGCCAGAGGTTATGGATTTATGACGGCATCGACATAATATATCTTCTGTTAAACAAACATGCATTGTCCTTTTCCTCTTAAAATTTTTTCTCTTTGCCCTCTACATCACCTTTCGCCACCACTGTAACCATCCTTTGCCGTAAATTCATATGGTAGCACCTCATATTACTGCGATATATTCCTTTCTGTCGCAAGCAACTACACCATCGCGACCTTCCTTCTCTAACTTACTCTTCAACACCACCTCACCGAAATCCTTCTTTCTCTTTCCAACGCGCATCTTAGCTATGAATTTGTTCTCCCCATACCCCTCTTTGAGCCCCACGTTCCTTAAAATATCGTCATTTTTTGTACTATGCAAACTCTTTGTCTGGCTCCACGTACGTTGAGGCTATGTTCCTGAACTATGGCAGGGATCATGACTATTGTGCATTGATTGTGTTAAAATATAAAATTGCTCGAAAAGAATGAAATACTTGTGTTTATGTGATATACATTCAAATTTATTTGATGTCGCCTCATATAATGTACTTCACGAGGTTATGGAAATAAGATATAATCTTCAACAATAAAAAGTATTAATATGTATGTAAAATATATCACTTATGTATTCTTTGTGGAAATTAATATTTTTTATACAATCTGAAAGTATTGATACATTTTCAGCTTTATATATATATATATATATATTAAAATGATAGCATCGTCATAAGAAATACCTTGGGTAGGACATGCTCACACAAGACTTTTCATTTAATTAGATGAATTAACTTATGAGATCTCTCATTACAACATGTTGTAATATTGTTGGTCCCTTAAAGTGGTCAAGGTCTAGAGGGGGGGGGGGGTGAATAGACCTTGAGTCCAAAATCAGATTTTTAAAACTTTTCAAAAGGATGGATTCTAGAACCTTACAATAGCCCCTTTTCAAGTTTAAAATAACAAGTCTACAAGAGTTTTAGAAATAGGACCACAAAGGTTACAGCTGTGGACTTTAACAAGTCTGCAGCAGCAGAGTTCAAAAACTTGCAGAATAACAAATCACTTGTAGACTAAAATATCAGAGGAGTTCTCACAATTAAGATTGGATTGAGAATACTCTAATGTGCAGCGGAATAAAGTGAGTGTTAATGAGAAACAATGTAAACAAACTTAACAGCTGAGTGACTTAGAGAAGTCTACAGCTGTAGAGTCAGTTTTTCTTTGTGACAAACACAAAGTTTTATGCACTCAGATTTCAAGACAATGATGAATGTAGCAAGGAAATTAAATATGCAGGACAAAAATTTAAATGACAGAAAGGTAAATAGACAAAGTTTATAGTGGTTCAGTGTCTATAAAAAGGCCACCTACATCCACTGTTACACCACTCAGGTGCCAAATTCACTAAGATATGATCACTAAGATCAGTACAAGTAGTTCCTCCTTAGAACTAGGTTCACTCAGATTCCTATTCTAAAAAGAGATTAAACTACCCTATTCACTCATAATACAACTCACAAAGAGTTTTACAAACCTCACAAAGAGATATCTACACTAAGTAGAAATATAATCAGGTGAGGGAACAACAACAAAATAATGTGATTCTTTCTAAGAAAATTCTAACCAACTATCCTATGAATCACAAAGAATGAAAACAAATAAGCTCTCTCAGAATTTGCTGGCTGTAGACTTGCTTAGGTTGAATGCTTGTAGGCTCAGAGTTGTTGTTATTGCTTCCTCTGAGGACATCTTCTATTTATAGATTGAGTGGTGTGACTTATCCGTTGGGAATTTTAAATTTGAAATTCAGATAAGGTTCCTCTCTCTCTATTGGCATGTGTGAGGTGGTCCTCATCCTTCACACAGGATAGTACTGATTGTACTATTGTCCTTTCCTTCAGAATTCTGGCCTCCTTGTAACTAATCTTCATTAAGCTCTAGAATTAAGGAAATATCCTCTTCTTTAAGTACAGTTTGGTGAGTGCTTGAGAGCTACACTAATAGTACTTAAAGAGTCTTCATTATCTTCAAATAATCTGACTTGTACCATCTCTTCAAACGGTTCTTTGTAGCTGTAGAGTCTTTCAACCTTGCAACTGTAGAGTCCTGTCAAGATAAAAAAAAAATTGGCCGTAGAAAAACCTTACAGCTGTAGGGTCATGTCTTGGCAGTAGACTGATCAAATATACAACTGTAGACTTCACTTACAACTATATGTTTTCAACACCAATTTCCTTAGCACAAGTGTTAGAACAATATATCAATTAAACACATTGTTCGCACACATCAAAATCTAAACCAAGGTACTTAACAATTTCCCCCTATTTTGATGTTGGCAAAACAATCAATCAAAATAAGCAACAGAGACAATAAGAAATTATCTTAAAAACAACAAGAAACAGAGCAAAACAGGACAAAAACACAAAACAATAGAAGATAGAGCAGAACACAGAGCACATAGCTGCATAAAATAAAAAGGGGTTCAAGATACAGCTTACAGTAACTAATTAGACTAAAAACTAAACAGTTTTAGTGTCTAATCTAGAATCTTCATCTTCTCCTATGCTTGGGGTCTGCATCTTCTTCTTCATCCTCATCATCAGAATCTTCATCTTGGGCCTTCAGAATTCCTTGCTCCACTAATTTCATGTTTTTCTCATCTTCTTCAAAGTATTTCATCATCATTTGAAATTCATATGCTTCAAAGTCTTCTTCCTCCTTCTTTGATCTGAACTGCTTTTTAGGCATTGGATTACTTCTGATCTTTCCACCAAGGAGCCGAGCATTGTCTCCTTTATATAATGATCCATCAGCCTTCAAGTCTTTGAATTTTTGAAATATGTCCTTCTTGAGCTTAATTCTCTTAATCACAGTATGCCTATTGCATATGCTCAAGAATTTCTTCCATAAATTGTCAAATTCAGCTTTCATTTGATTAACCCTTTCCTCAGAATCTTCAATAGGTACCATGCTCAAAGGTTGAACATTCAGGGGTTGAGCAGTCACAACTGCTGTAGATTCATCAGAAATTTTCTCTTTTTGTCTTTCTTTCTCTTCTTTCTCTTTCTCTTCCTTCTCTTTTCTTCTATCTCTTGATTCCTTCACTGTTTGTTCCCAATAACCAAGAGGTTTTTGAGTGTGAACTGCAGGTTTCTGAGCTGTAGATTTAGGGAGTTTTATAATCTTGCTTCCTCCTTTAGAACTTCCCTTAATCTGATCTGATTGAGGTCTTTCTTCTGATTGATCTCCCAATCTCTTAGATTTTGCAGCTTCAATCTCTTTTGCCCATGCCTTTCCAATATCCTTCACATTCTCAAGGATATTTTCAGTGGCTTGTTCTCCTTCTTTAATTTCTTCCTCTATCTTGCTTTCCCCCTTTTTGCCAACATCAATGTGTGACAAAATGGTGTTAAGCTTGCTCAACATTTCTTCCTTCAAATTCTCATTCACAGTACTCATCTTAGACATTTCATTCTTCATACCTTTCACTTCTACCTTCAGATAGAAAGAGTCATTTTTCATCAGCTTGATATCTGACTGTAGATTAGTGATTTCTCTTGACTTCTGGCTGCTCTCTTTTCTGATTTCTTCATTTTGAGCCAGTAAGCTGTCCACAACAGCTTTGAAATTTTTCTCAAGAATTTTCTTTTCTTCTGAACTTCTTTCCTCAAATTTCTTTACAAGGTCTTCCATTCCTTTTATAATATTTTGGGAAATAATAACATCAGGTACTTGCTTGACCTGTTTCAGAATTTCAGCTTCAATACTCTTAAAAGATTCCTCCAAATTCTTCAGTTGTGATACAACTTCCTTGTGTGTCATCTGAGGATTTGTATCACTGTCCTCTTTCTCAGAATCACCTTCTCTAATCACCATCTCTTTCCCTTTAGTAACTTTTTGAGCTTTGGAAGGCACTAACTCTACACCTGTAAACCTTCCTCTTGCTAGGAGTCACAACAACCTCTGTAGAGAATTCAGTAATATAATCTTCCATATTAACAATATTCTCTCTCTCAAGAGCTGAATAGCTCTGCAGTGGGGGAGTTCCATGCATGTAAATTTATTCCAAAGTGTACATTGTAGGTGGAGATTGATGAAAAATACTTGTGATGGGCTGTGATAAGTCTTTTCCACTTTCATCAATATCCTTAGGTGTATCATCAACAACTTGCTCATCAACCTGAACAGTATCAGTAGTTTGAGCTTCAGTTTCCACAATCTGAGATTGAGTTTCAGCTTGAACTTGGGCTTGAGCACCACCCATTGGTGC
>JAPKLY010000212.1:566476-580945 GCA_026898435.1 Prunella vulgaris | reverse complement strand
GTAGCTATATTTACAAATTAGTTCACAATTTCTGCACAAAAGTATATTTTTTTCTGCACATAAGCATATTTTTTTTCTGCACAGAAACCTATTTGTAATTTGTGTCAATTTTGTAAATCATTTTGTAAATTTTCCATAATTTATTAATGTCACTACATTATCTTGCATTCAAAATATATAATATTCAGTTCTTACATCACAAGAATCAATAGTAAATATAAGAGTATAAATATGAGAAGAAGTAAACTGACACCTCTTTATAGGAAAACAAAGCTAAAGTTGACAAATTTTTATTAGAAAATAAATAAAAAAAGAAGGGGTTGAAAAAACTAAAACAGCACATTATCATTAGAAAACAAATAAAATGATGGTGGAAAGGGGTAGAAAGAAAGAATTAAAGTTGGAACATCTTCATTGCAAAAAAAAAAAAGTAGTAACATAAGTTAATTAAATCAATTGGTAGACTGAACAAACAAATTAAAATTTTAAAGCTATATTATAATTTATTTCACTACATTATCTTGCATTAAAAATTTATAATATTTAGTTCGTGTGTCGCATGGGAGAATCACTAGTAAATGAAAAACCATAAGGGTGAGAAAAAGTAAACTAACACGTCTTTATAGGAAAAGGCTAAAGTTGATGCATAATTATTAGAAAATAAATAAAAAAATGGTGAAAGAGTGATTGAAAAAACAAAAACTACACATCTTCATTGGAAAACAAGTAAATGTATGGTGGAAAATTGGTAGAAAGAAAGAATTAAAGCTAACGCATCTTCATTGAAAAACAAATAAAAATTAGTACGTAGTAACATAAGTTAATTTAATCAATTGGTAGATGGACCAAACAAATTAAAATATGTAATCAATTTACATTATAATTTATTTCATTATTCTATCATGTATTTAAAATTTATAATATTCCGTTCGTGCATCGCACATGAGAACCATTTGTAAATGTAATAGCATAAGGATGAGAAGTAAATCGACATGTCTTTTTATGAAAAAAGCTAAAGTTGATGCATATTTATTAGAAAATAAAAAAATGGTGAAAAAAGTAGTTGAAAAAACTAAAGCTACACATCTTCATTGAAAAACAAATAAAATGATGGTGGAAAGGGGGTAGAAAGAAAGAATTAAAGATGTCACATCTTCATTGAAAAACAAATAAAAATTAGTAGTGATATAAGTTAATTAAATTAATTGGTGGACCAAATTACAAATTAAAATTTTAACTTTATATTATAATTTATTTCACTACACTATCTTGTATTTAAAATTTTTAATATTCAATTTGTGTATCGCACGGGAGAATAACTTGTAAATATAGGTGCATAAGGATGAGAAGTAAACTGACACGTCTTAATAGAAAAAAAGCTAATGTTGATGCATATTTATTAGATAATATATAAATAAAAATTGGTGAAGAAGTGATTGACAAAGTTTAAGCTACACATCTTCATTGTTCAAAAAAAAAAAATTATTATGGAAAGAGATAGAAAGAAGGAATTAAAGCTGACACATTTTCATTGGAAAACAAATAAAAGTTAGTAGAAACATGAGTTAATTAAATCAATTTGTAGACATGCCAAACAAACTAAAATTTTGAATTTACATTATAATTTGTTTAACTACATTATCTTGCATTAAAATTTTATAATATTCTGTTCGTGTATCGCACGGGAAAATCACTAGCTAGTATATGTAAGAGCAAAAAGATGACAAGAAGTAAATTGACACATCCTTATTGGAGAAAAGCTAAAGTTGACGCATATTTGTTAGAAAAAAAAATTAGTGAAAAAAGTGGTTGAAAAAGCTAAAGATGCACATCTTCATTGTAAAACAAGTAAAATAATGGTGGAAAAGAGGTAGAAAGAAAGAATTAAAGTTGACAACTCTTTATTGGTAAATAAATGAAATTTAGTTGTAACATAAGTTAAATAAATCAATTTGTAGATGGACCAAATAAATCAAAATTTTAAATTTATATTATAATTTATTTTACTATACTAAATATTGCATTTAAATTTTATTTTGTTTGTGTATCGCACGGGAGAATCATTAGTAAATGTAAGAGTATAAGGATGAGAAGTAAACTGACACATTTTTATAGAAAAATGGCTAAAGTTGAAGCATATTTATTAGAAAATAAAGAAAAAATTAGTGAAAAAAGTGGTTGAAAAAGCTAATTATAGATACACATTTTCATTGAAAAACAAATAAGATTATTGTGGAAAAGAGGTAGAAAGAAAGAATTAAAGTTGACACTTCTTCATTGAAAAAAAAAATTAGTAGTAACATAAGTTAAATAAATCAATTGATAGATGGACCAACTAAATTAAACTTTTAAATTTATATTATAATTTATTTCACTACACGATCTTGCATTTAAAATTTATAATATTCAGTAGAATTAATATTAAATGTAAGAGCGTAAGGATGAGAAGAAGTAAACCGACACGTATTTATAGGAAAAAAAATTAAAGTATACGCATATTTATTAGAAAATAAAAAAAAAATTGGTGAAAAAAAGTGGTTGAAAAAGATAAGCTACACATCTTCATTGGAAAACAAATAAAATGATGGTGAAAATGAGGTAGAAAGGAAGAATTAAAGCTGACACATTTTCATCGGAAAACAAATAAAAATTAGTAGTAACATGAGTTGATTAAATTAATTGGTGGAAGGACCAAACAAATTAAAATTTAAATTTTGTATTATAACTTATTTCACAACATTATCATGTATTTAAAATTTATAATATTCAACTTGTGCATGGCATAGGAGAAGCACTAGTAAATGTAAAAGCGTAAGGATGAGAAGAAGTAAACCGGCACTCTTTATAGGAAAAAAAAAATTGACGCATATTTAGTAAAAAAAATGGTTGAAAAAGCTAAAGTTGCACATCTTCATTGAAAAATACATAAAATGATTGTGGAAAGAAATTAGAAAAAAGAGAATTAAAGCTGACACATCTTCATTGGAAAATAAATAAAAATTAGTAGTAACATAAGTTAAATAAATCAATTGGTAGATGGACCAAACAAATTAAAAAATTTAAATTCATATTATAATTTATTTCACTACACTATCTTACATTTAAAATTTGTAATATTCAGTTCGTGCATTACACGGAAGAATCTCTAGTAAATGTAAGAGCATAAGGATGAGAAGAAGTCAACTGACATGTCTTTATAGAAAAAGGCTAAAGTTGACGCATATTTATTGTAAAAAAAATCAGTGAAAAAAGTGGTTGAAAAAAGCTAAAGCTACACACCGACATTGAAAAATTAAGAAATAAAATGATTGTGAAAAAGAGGTAGAAAGAAAGAATTAAAGTTGACACATCTTCATTGGAAAAAAATAAAAATTAGTGGTGATATAAGTTAATTAAATCAATTGGTACATAGACCAAACAAATTAAAATATTAAATTTATAATAATATTCATTTCGTGCATTATGCATGAGAGAATCAATAGTAAATATAAGAGTATAAAGACGAGAAGAAGTAAACTGACACCTCTTTATAGGAAAAAAAAACTGAAGTTGATGAATTTTTATTAGAAAATAAATAAAAAAATTGGTGAAAAAAGTGGTTGAAAAAGCTAAAGCTACGCTACACTACACTACACATCATCATTGAAAAACAAAGAAAATGATGGTGGTAAGGTATAAAAGAAAGAATTAAAGCTGACACATCTTCATTGAAAAACAAATAAAAATTAGTAGTAACATAAGTTATCTAAATCAATTGGTAGACGGACCAAACAAATTAAAATTTCAAATCTATATTATAATTTATTGCACTACACTATCTTGCATTAAAAATTATAATATTATGTTCGTGCATCACACGGGAGAATTATTAGTAAAAGTAAGAGCATAAGGATTAGAAGAAGTAAACGAACACGTCTTTACAGGAAAGAAGCTAAATTTATTAGAAATTAAATAAAAAAAAATTGGCAAAAAAGTGGTTGAAAAAGCTAAATCTACATAGCTTCATTGGAAAACAAGTAAAATGATGGTGGAAATTGGTAGAAAGAAAGAATTAAAGCTAACACATCTGTATTGAAAAACAAATAAAAATTAGTAATAACATAAGTTAATTTAATCAATTGGTAGATGGACCAAACAAGTTAAAATTTTAATTTATATTATAATTTATTTCATTATACTATGTTGCATTTAAAATTTATAATATTCAGTTCGTGCATCGCACATGAGAATCAATTGTAAATGTAAGAGCATAAGGATGAGAAGAAGTAAACCAACATGTCTTTTTAGAAAAAAAAAGAAGCTAAAATTGACGCATATTTATTAGAAAAAAATGGTGAAAAAATAAATGAAAAACTAAAGCTATACATCTTCGTTGAAAAACAAATAAAATGATGGTGGAAAGGGGTAGAAAAAAAAATTAAAGATGTCACATTTTCATTGAAAAAAAATAAATATTAGTAGTGACATAAGTTAATTAAATCAATTGGTAAATGGACCAAACAAATTAAAAATTTAAATTTATATTATAACTTATTTCACTACACTATCTTGCATTTAAAAAATTTAATATTCAGTTCGTATATCTCACGAGAGAATCACTAGTTAATATAAGAGCATAAGGATGAGAAGAAATAAACTGACACGTCTTTATAGAAAAAAAGCCAAAGTTGATGCATATTTATTAGAAAATAAATAGAAAAAAAATGGTGAAAAAATTGTTGAAAAAGTTTAAACTACACATCTTCATTGTAAAATATATATATATATATATATATATATATATATATATATATGATGGAAAGAGATAGAAAGAAATAATTAAAGCTAGCTAACACATCTTTATTGGAAAAAAAAAATTAGTAGTAACATGAGTTAATTAAATCAATTGGTAGACGGACCAAACAAATTAAAATTTTGAATTTTCATTATAATTTGTTTAACTACACTATCTTGCATTAAAATTTTATAATATTCTATTTGTGCATTGCACGTGAAAATCACTAGTTAGTAAATGTAAGAGCACAAGGATGACAAGAAGTAAACTGACACGTCTTTATTGGAAAAAAAGCTAAAGTTGACGCATATTTATTAGAAAATAAATAAAACAAATTGGTGGAAAAAGTGGATGGAAAAGCTAAAGTTACACATCTTCACTGTAAAACAAGTAAAATAATGGTGGAAAGGGGTAGAAAGAAAGAATTAAAGTTGACACATCTTTATTGGTAAATAAATTTAAATTAGTTATTATATAAGTTAAATAAATCAATTGGTAGATGGACCAAACAAATTAAAATTTTAAATTTATAGTAAAATTTATTTCATTATACTATCTTGCATTTAAAATTCATAATATTCAGTTTGTATATCACACGGGAAAATCATTAGTAAATATTAAAGTATAAAGGTAAGAAGAAGTAGAAAAACAACTAAAATTGACTCATATTTATTAGAATATTAATATTAAAAAAATTGGTGAATAAAGTGATTGAAAAAACTAAAGTTACACACCTTCACAGAAAACTTATAAAATGACGGTAGTAAGGGGTAAAAAGAAAGAATTAAAGATGACAAATCTTCATTGGAAAACTAACAAAAATTAATATTAGTATATGTTTATTAAATAAATTGGTAGATGGACCAAACAAATTAAAAAATTTAAATTTATATTATAATTTGTTTTACTAGACTATCTTGAATATAAATTTATAATATTTAGTTTGTGAATCGCACGGGAAAATTACTAGTAAATGTAAGAGAATAAGGATGAGGAGAAATAAATTGACACGTTTTTATAGAGAAAAAACTAAAGTTGACGCATATTTTTTTTTATCGGCAAATGTTAGTTGTTAGTGGTTAGAAGTTAGTTCACCAAGTCTCCTTACACTCCTATCTTCAAGCCAACCTTATATCTCCCTTCTATTCGTTCCCAAAGGGAATCGAACCCGGGTCATTCACTCAAGTGAGGAGCCCGATGTAAATAAATAAAATTGAGGAAAAAAGGTGATTGAAAAGTTAAAGCTGCACATCTCCATTGAAAATAAACAAAATGATGGTGGAAAGGGGATAGAAGAAAGAAGATAGAGTAACTCTCTTGTAAACTCGAGTTCACATAAACTCGTATCATTGTTATGTATAATCAATATTACTGTTCTAAAATTTTATTTAATTTTTTAACAGTGATTGTATATCCAATGACAGTAATAATTAATAAATTCAAATTCACTGTAAACTCGGGTTAATACAAGTTTTTGTCAAGAAAGAATTAAAGCTTACACATCTTCATTGGAAAGTAAATAAAAATTAGTAGTTAACCAAATCAATTGATAAATGGATCAAACAATTTATTTCACTACACTATCTTGCATTTAAAATTTATAATACTGATTAGGGTCATATTTGCATCAATTTGTGCTCATTTTGAGATCGGTTGATATAGTTTTGTATGAATTTAGTACCTTAATTGTTAACTATTTGATTGTTAATTAATTTTGCAAAGAGATGAATGAAAATGTTATTATTCTTTAATTAATTGAGTCCAAAAAAATTTATTTATTTATTTGGCCAGTTAATTGATAAGTTTAATAGTTTGTTTTGGAAGTTTGCAGCCAGGAGTGCAGGACCACATCTCACTCACGTGACTCACACGAAAGTTGTCCTTGTTCTGCCTTGTACTCACCACTGCTCCATTTGGCAATTGGCCCTCGACACCAAATCACAACTGCACAGGCCTGAAACCACCAACATCAATCACCTCTCACACGGGAGCACTCACCGGAATTAATCCAGTCAAACATACCAGCCGCCTCGTCCGCCATTGACGCACCAGCAAAGCCACTGCAACCAAAGCTTCTTAACCGCCTCAACTCTGTTCCAGAATCCGCACAAGCCACACTGCCGAAATTCCGCCTTCAGCCATTGCTTCCGATCTGCAATCCGCCGCACCAGTAACCGCTGCAACACACATCGGAAACCGCTCCACAGCCGGTTCCACGCCGGAACTGCCCGACGCCATGGAATCCCCTCCTCGCCGATTCCATCATCCGCTGTCGCAGTAATCATCTCCACGATCTGCCACCGATTCGTTACCTGTCAACGTCGCCTCCAAGCTCTCATCGCCGCCGCATCTCTGCTACCTTCACATCTCTGTTCAGCCTCCATTGACGGTAATGAAAAAGAAGGCCAATTGGGCCAATTCCCTATTTAATTGAGTTGGGCGCAGTATTCCATTTCATATTTTAATTCTTTTTAGGCCCACTCTTTTAAAACAGCCCTTGGCCCATTTGGAATTCTGAATATATTTTGGAGAAGAGGTTTCGACGAGAATTATCACGCCACTAAGGCAGTAGTTTAGGAATTAGGGCAGTAGGTAGAAGGCAGTAGTTGAGATTAATTTCATAGTTTTTCATGCACCGGGGATTTTAGGGATTAAACAATTTCTGATTTTGCTGATTTTTCAATTCTTGTTTTGAGGATTTTCAAGCACAGTAGATTAGTAATTTCTTCATATTGGCAGCAACTTTATTTTGAAATTTTCAGAGATTTTTGTTATTTTAGTGATTTTAATTTCAAGTTCTTATTTAGGGTTCTTGCTTATTTGCTATTTCAGTAATTTCATGTTAGATTCATTTATGTTTTCGTTAATTTCTATTGTTTCATTTATTCATGTTATGTCTTTGTCTCAGTTAGTTTTAGTAACTCTAGTCTCATTTTTAGTCTATTTATGTATCTTGAATTATGTCCGTTATCTCAGTTAGTCCTGTTGATCCTTTAGTTATGATTTAAATATTTTTGCTTTGGGTGAAATACACCCGAAGCAGGCACATTTTAGTTTAGATTCTTAACTTTCTTTATTTTATTTTTGCTTAATTTTGTAAGTGGATAGAAATCCAATTTCTGTATTTTCATTCTAGTTTATTTGATTTCACGATTCACACATAATTTTTAGGATTAGATTTATCTAATTGCTTCCCGTAGATTGATATTTATAACTTGGTCAGCTTACCACTACACGATCTTATACACTTGTAGGAAATTACATTTGTGTGCGAACACAAAATCGCTAGTCAAATACTCAGTTCGTACATTGCACGAGGGAATCACTAGTAAATGTATGAGCATAAGGATAAAAATGAGTTAACTGACACGCTTTATGGGGAAAAATTAAAGTTGACACATATTCATTAGAAAATAAAAAAGAAATTATTGGAAAAAATGGTTGAAAATGCTAAAATTGCACATTTTTATTAAAAAATAAATTAAATGTTTTGAAAATGGGTAGAAAGAAAGAATTAGAGCTGACACATCTTTATTGGGAAATAAAATCACCTGAAATTTCAATTGCACAACTTTTTATAACCTTTTAATTTATTATATTGAACTGTAAAATATAGTGGAAAAAACTAAAGTGACACATCTTTATTTAAAAAACAAAAGCAAAAAAAATCCATCAGCTGAAGTTTCAAATATAACAGCATTTTTTTTCAAATTCAATTTCAAAATATCATGTCATCCATTTTTTACTATCCTTAGTTTGATATTATGTACCTCAAACGAAATCTTAAATTTGAAAAGTGAGATTCTATTAATGGTGGATTTAGATTTTTCACTATATAAATACAATGGAAATAATTTGAGTATATTTTATGTGTATTTAGTTTATAATATAAAAGAAAATTGATAAGAACATAAACTATAATACATATAAGAAATTATATTTAGTAAACTTAAATACTAATATATAACCAATTTATTTATTGAAAATGATAAATAAGGGATAAGTTATGCATATTAATCATAGATTTTTAGGAGCACATGTTTTAAAGTTTTAATTTTGAAAAATGTCTCTCAAAATATTCTTCTTCTTTTCTTGTAAAAATATTATTTAAAAGATAGCACATGGATCGCACAAAGGTTGCTGAAAAGTAGCGAGATGGTCACACAAGATGCGTAGGGATATTTTAAAAAAAAAAAAATTATAGGTGATATTTTTTAAAATGCAACTTTAAAAGTGGCATTTCATTTTTTTTATGAATAAATTATATATGGTAAAGTATTATATAAACTATTTCCATGATATAAATTGATAGAAGGTTTTTATTTATGTATCTATTTTTTTTGTTTTATTAAAAAGTAGTTCATATCATGAACCACTCTCACACAATACATACTCATTATATATATATATAAGCTTAACTAATCAATGTTGGGTTTAAATTAATTATGTACCATTTTTATCATATATACTCCTTCCGTCCCAAAGCAATTTGCAAGGGAGGAGGGGCACACAAATTAAGAAGAAAGTAGAATAAAGTAAAAAAAGTAGTGTTTTGAGGGTTAATTTGGTAAAATTTTATGTAAAAAGTGAAAAAGTTGGTTGGATTGAGTGTAATGTGGGCCCAAAAAGTGAAAAAATAATGGCATTTTATGTAAATATATAGATATTGTGAGGGTGAAGTTTATAAAATGGTTTTCTTTTTTGGGTCTGCAAGTTCCTTTGGGACGTCCCGAAAAAGAAAACTTGCAAGTTCCTCTGGGACGGAGCTGGGAGTACTATTTTTTCCAGATTTGATTCCTCACTCTATAAGGGAGCTCTAATGCAAAATTTTAACCCTTGATTTTTTTTTAAAGGTAATTAAACCAAGTGAATGGTTGTGATAATCAAATCCAAATGTTTTGAAACATTGCAATTAAACTAATAAAGAGGTGGTATATTGCACTGGAGAAAAATTAATTAATTTTTTAGTCAAATGCATCCATATTAAGAAAAAATACAAAGTAGACCATTAGTCATTAAAATTAAGATTGCACTACTAAATGAATGAAAAATGCTATCAAATATCAATGCAAACTAATCAAATAATTTACATTATGACCTCCAAAGCATCTAGCATTTTGAAATAAATTAAATACAGTTATTTTAATTTCTAACACAAACGATTTGTTGAAATTTGTATGATTTCAAATATGTACAAATCAACTAACACTGGGCAGCTAATATATTTTATTAAAATAGTTGGTATCATTTTTAAAATGCATTTTAAAAAAAATTAATCAAAAAGATTAAAATTATGAACAAAAACGATAAATATCGAAAATATCGTTTTAAAATTTTTGGAGGCCCAATCAACAACGACTAAAGAATGTGTTACGTTGATATTACAACAGCATAAGAATTCTTACTCCATAAATTATTACACATTCTAATATGATCGTCAAAAGTTGAGTCCCCAATATTATAATAATATAAATATTTTCAATATCAAATTTAATACTTCCTCCGTCCCATAGGAATTTGCACCCTACGGGACGGCACATTTTTTAAGGAAAATGTATTTTATATATAAAGTAGTGGCATATGTGTAAATATGCGTATATGTTTGTGAGTGTGCACGTAAATCAATGTTTCCTTTTTTAGTAGTGTGCAAATTTGTGTGGGACGTCCAAATAAGGAAAGTGTGCAAATTCCTGTGGGACGGAGGGAATATATAAAAAAAATCCTAACAATAATATTAAATATCATATTAGATAAACAATTTAGCGACAATATTAATATCAAATTATTTTCAAATAAATTACCATCCAAATGCAATTTGAGAAGAAGAAATGCACTTGAAACAAATCAACAACGTGATTTGTGTCTTATGTTATGTTTCATAGAGAATGAAGAGACACTTTTTCTTTAAATGTGATGTGTCTCACCATTTGTGAAATGAAATAGTTTAATTGATTTAGTGTTTCTACTATAAGTATGTTACATTCTCATCCGCTTTTAAATTTGATCGGGCATAAACATATTGTTTAAGAGAGAAGAATGTCAATTTCATTGCAGCTGTTATTTGATTGTGCATAGTTAGGAATGACAAAATGATCCGCTCATAGCTACCTCGCCCTGACCTGCTTCATTTGGGGCAATCCCGTCCCACACCATCTTGAGAATGGGGCAGTCCCGTCCCACCCTGCAAATGGGGCAATGCAGGCATGTGTTTGCATTTTTAATGCCATGCCCTGCCCCGTCCCATTTGCTCCGTAGTATATATTAAATAAATATATAATATTTTATAATATATAAAATAAATCTAACATCCTACATTTATAATAAATCAAATAAATTTAAAATTATATTATTTGTTTATTTCATCACCTTCAGCTACCGCTACCACCACCCTTCGCCAGAAATTATGATAGCATCTCATATTATAGCTATATATTCCTTTCTGTCACTAGCAACTACACTATCGTCAGCTACCTCTGCTAACTCACCCTCCATCTCCACCTCACCGGAACCTTTCTCTCTCTCCAGTGCATATCTTAGCAATGAATTTGATCTCCCCATAAATGAGTCGCACGTCCCTCAAAATAGCATCATTTTTTCGTACTACGCAAACTCCATGTCTATCTCCACGTACAAGGAGATTATATTCCTGAACTGTGACAGAGATCAGGACTATCGTGTGTTAGTTGTGTTAAAATAAGAAATTGCTCAAAAAGAAAGAAATATTGTGTTTGTGTGATATATATTAAATTTATGCGAGATCGTCTCATAATAATGTGCTTCACGTGGTTATGGATTTAAAATATAAACTTCAACAACGAAAAGTATTAATACAAATATAAAATATATCACTTGTGTATTCCTTGTACAAATTATTTTTTTATACAATTTGGAAGTGATACATTTTCATTTTGAAAATAGTACATATTTTTTTAAATGACAACATCGTCACAAGAAATACATTGTGTAGGGCATGCTTACATAAAACTTTTCATATAATTAGATATAAATTAACTTACGAGGCATCTTATTACAAGATTTTGTAATATCTATATAGATTGAATTACATGTACACATGCACTTAATTGATCATATATATTATATATTATTATAATCATGTCATATGGTTTTTATTTAATTACATTATTTGAGTTATTTGTCTAAATAATATAACAAAAGAAGTTATATCATTAGGTAACTTGAGATTTATGTAAGTTTATGATAGAAATATTTATACCTACTTTTATAGATAATTTTTAACTACATAAACAACTCATTACACTTAATATAATAAATAAGATCTTATCCCAACTCATAACAAACATGTGTTACATTATATCTAAAAAAGTATTTGGCCAGTGCCGAATCTGATTAATTACTTTTTTGTTTAACAATACATTGCATATTTTTTTATGTGGATATTCCACCAACACTTCTTCATTGCATTCACAATATTCAGATATTTACGGAAAAATTAACTCATTACACATTTTTTTTAAAACTATATGCTAAAAAATTCTTAAAATGTGTTATGGAATGGAGAGAGTGTGTGAGAAAATACCTTTTTGAAAAAGTAAAAATTATTTTTCTGAATTTTCTATATTATCATCATGAAAAATTGCAAAAAAAAAAAATTAAATACAATTAAATAAGTTAAATTAATGGATAAATGAAAGAGCACATGGATGAGAATGATTAAACTGACACGTCTTTATAAAAAAAACACACGTATTTATTGAAAAATGAATAAGAATTTGGTAAAATTAAAAGTTATTGAAAAAGTTAAAGCTAACACATTTTATTGAGAAACAAGTAAAATAATAATGGAAAGGGGTAGAAAGAATTAAAGTTGACACATCTTTATTAAAATATAAAATTATCACAAATTTTAATAGTACAACTTTTTAAAATATTTTAATGAACTGTAAAAGATGGTGGAAAAAACAAATGCTAGCACATTTTTATTTGAAAAAAAAATCCATCAACTGAAGTTTTAAATAGAACAACATTTTGGTTCAAGTTCAATTTTAATGCATAAAATATCATATCATCTATTTTTTATGATCTTTTATTTGATACTTATATTACGTACCTTAAATAAAATCTTAAATCTAAAAAGAGATTTTATTAATGGTGGAGATCGTCTCATGACATGAGATCGACCAAAAAAAATATTGCATGATTAAAATAAAATGTGACACTATTTTTAAAAAAGTGATAGTCACTTTTAACAAAAATATTATCACTTTTTAAAAGAATTACTGATAGGTTTATAGTAACGTGTGAGAATATGTTTAAGAAATAGTCACTTTTTAACAAAAAATATTATCATTTTTTGTTAAAAATTTATCACTTTTTAATTAATAAGTGACACATTTTATATTGGTCTCAGACGGGCTTACACAAGACATACACTAATATCAAATTAGATAAATATGATTATTTTAATAATAGCGATGTAAATTGCATATGACAAACCAACTATTACTAGGTCAATATTATATATAAAGTTCTAATAATGATAATAACGACAAATAGTTTTTATATCGACAAAGATGAAATAATTCAACGGTATAATTATTTCAACAAAATAGTTATAAATCGAATACAACAAAAATAATAATTATTAAACTAATAATATAAAAATTGTACGGATGACTATAATGATATAGATAGAATATTTTGAGATATATTTATATAGTAATATAAATTTCGAATAGTACTATGAATATAGAGGAAAATTTGGGTGATTTATGAAAATAAAAACAGTTGCTCGTAGGGAAGGCAACCAGAGAGCAATCGTTTCTTGGGGAAGCAACCAGCTCTTCAGTCGCTCCCTTCATAAGCGACTGGAAGTGACGACTCGTCATAATTTAGGAATATTAGAACTTATTTTATCATCGTTGATTAATTAGCACAGAGGTTATGGATTTATGGTGGCATCGACATAATATATCCTCTGTTAAACCCACATGCATTGTCCTCTTCCTCTTAAATTTTTCTCTCTTTGCCCTCTACATCACCTTTCGCCACCACTGCAACCATCCTTTGCCTCAAATTCATACAGTAACACCTCGTAATACTGCTATATATTCCTTTATGTCGCAAACAACTACACAATCGCGACCTATCTCCGCTAACTTACTCTTCACCCCACCTCACTGAAACCATTCTTTCTCTTTCCAACGTGCATCTTAGCTATGAATGTGTTCTCCCATACCCCTCTTTGAGCCCCACCTTCCTCAAAATATCATCGTTTTTTTTGTACTATGCAAATTCTATGTCTGGTTCCACGTACGGCGAGGCTATGTTCCTGAACTACGGCAAGGATCATGACTATCGTGCATTGATTGTGTTAAAATATGAAATTGCTCGAAAAGAGTGAAATACTTGTGTTTGTGTGATGTACATTAAAATTTATGTGATATTGCCTCATATAATGTACTTCATGAGATTATGGATATAAAATATAATCTTCAACAATAAAAAAATATTAATATGTATATAAAATATATCACTTATGTCTTCTTTGTGGAAATTAATATTTTTTATACAATCTGAAAGTAGTGATACATTTTGATCTTATATATATATATATATATATATATATTATAATGATAGCATCGTCATAAGAAATACATTGTGTAGGACATGCTCACACAAGACTTTTCATTTAATTAGATGAATTAACTTATGAG